>CM060953.1:150952587-151134774 GCA_030765055.1 Mantis religiosa
AAAAGAATTGCCACCATTTAGGATTCTTTACACCCCATGAGATTAAAGGTTTTACTATACTCTCACAACAAAGCCAAGCTTATTTAATCTACTTAATTTATAATATTTGCATAAACTTAATGATAAAACAATTAAACATTTAATTACTTCAAATCCTCACACAAATTTCTGCAGTTACCAACCTTCACATCTGCGTTAACCATCAGCATGGAATAATTGACTATTAGAAGAAAATATTTTGCCAGATTGCCGCAGTAAAACTGCTTCATTAATATTATGAAACGAATTTCCCCTTGATCGGCTTTCAACATACGTACCTATGTAACTTAAATGGCATCTGTGGTTATCTTTAATGTATTTAGTGTTGACTACAAATTCAAAAATATTCCATTTGTTATAAATGAATGCGCCTTATTTATAGCCCCTAGACAAAGTTTTATTGGAGATACTCAACTCAGGAGTCGAACATTGGGGTTACACAACTCGAAATTGCAGCTCCATTATTCTCGGACATCATAATTAATACAATTTATAAATAAGTACCTAAACTTGTTGGACAAAAATGGATATCCCACATCTGGCACGTAGTAATGCAAATTATGTCACTTTGTAAGTTATTATTACTATGAAATACTCGGAATAACTTACACGATGTAGATTTGCTGTTAGGTTTTGATCTGCTCCGTAAAATTAGGTTGAGAAATATAGTTTATAATTATGTAAACTACAGACAAACTTAGCTCTTGGTAACTACCTTTAAAGATTCGCTCATAGATTGCCAGACCAGTACAAACTAAAATATTTTATTTTCCAGGAAAGTGGTTAATATACTAAGGATATATTAAATACCTTTCTATCAGGTCTGTTTCAATAAAACATTACATTATCATTGAACAAATAAAATTTTAATTTTTGGTCGAACAGACCTGGTTATTGAACATCTGCACCGTATAGATTTTAAAATTCATTGATAAAATAATCTTAAAAATTAATAAGTACCTACCTCAATGTGGGATACCACCCAACATAATCAGCTTGGTGGCTGACAATCATCATTTCTACTTCTACCCAAGCATAAATATTGCTTGATCTGTTGCAAAAACATTTGTCAAATTTAGCTTATATATGTACTTAAATACATCACAACTTGTTTTTCTTATTTCTACCAATTAGATATGTAGAGTGTATCTAGAACCGCAATATCCCTGTACGAGTTTCAGTTTCTTGGCACAGAAATTTTATGCTAACGTGCATTCATCAGATTCAAATTCCAGATTGTCGCTTTTTTCTGTTCATTCAGAAGATTCAAAGCAAACAAATCTTTGGCAGGTGGAAATCAAACCCGCGAAATTGTTATTCACAAAACCTAATCGAAGTGGAAATTTAACGTTTAGATGGTAAGCATAAAATTTAAAATGTACATTTTAAGTATGTAAACTGCCATAAAGTTTTAGAGTTTGCTTAAACTTTTATACGAAAACATGTAACTACATAATAATCGAAATTTTATTTTTCAGCAAACAACCCACTTAATCAAATAAATGACCTCTTTTAATAGATGCTGTCTTAAATAAACGTAAGTTTTTTTCTCAAATTTGTATATGTGTACTTAAATACAACAATAGTGAAGTTGTGTTACTAGTGTTTAGTTATTGTTGATAATATCACAATTTGTTTTTCTTATTTCTGCTAATCAGATATGCAGTGTATCTAGAACCACAATATTCCTGTACGAGTTTCAGTTTCATGGTATAGAAATTGTATGCTATCGCAATTTCCGGAATTCATCAGATTCAAATTTCACATTGTCGCTTGCTTCAGTTTATTGAGAAGATTAGCAGCCAAAAAGAGTTTTAAAACAACTCACTTGAGAGGTGGGAACAAAACCCACAAAAGTGTTATTCATAAAATCTAATCGAAGTGAAAATTGTACAGTAGCGACAAAATTTAGAATGTGCATTTTAATTATGTAACCTTCCATAAAATTTCAGAATTTGCTCAGATATCAAGGTATTTTTATAAAAAAAAATGCATTTAAATGTTGCCCGAAATTGTATTTTTCGGCAAACAACCCTCTTAATCAAATAAATGACTTCCTTTAATGTATGCTACCTGAAACTAATCTCAATATTTTACTAAAAAACTTCTGGCAATTTTCATGTACCGCTTACTATGGTATGGAGGAACCTTGTATTTCGTCTAATACATCGATATCGAAGGGTCACGGAAACTATTTTGAGGTATCTGAATAAAAAACCAGATATTTTCATGAACATGTTCATGTATATGTCTACGAAAGTGAGAAAGAGTAACAACAGCAAAATTGAAAAACAAAATTTCGCATAAATACAAATCTGAGGATACGACATAAAATTTTAAACAAGGTCTCCCAACCCTGCTATCACTCATTAGACTGAAAATGTTTTTTTCACTTTTCAAAAGTCTAAGAAAATGAACGATTTCTACTGAAGTATCATATGGTTAGGATACTTGTATGACAATATAACGTGTGTTCTGAATTATCTGCGAGTAAAATATGTCCTCATTCTAAATGAATTTTGTATAACTGATAAACTATAAAAGAAACACAATTTGCATAGGTATATTTTCTGAGGCAGTAGACATTTTCAAGATATTTTTTATTGATTTGAATTTTCAAATGTTTACTTTGAAGAGCTAAGTCACCGTTCATTTGCTTTCCGTGATTGTAAACACTGGAATTTATAGTAAAACCGTATGATTTGTTATGTCATTTTGGTAGCCTGTATGCGCCGTGTATCTACAACGAAATGGATGTTGTAATCATTTGTGTAAAATGTCAATAAGCGTTTGCAAGAAAGGCATGTAGAAGAGTGAATGCAGAAGGTAATACAAATTTAGCACATTTAAGTTTTACTTTCGCTGCCACTTAGATGTGACAGACAGTTTTATATTAAATCCACAAACCTTTGGGCTTCCCAAACGACAGCTTTAGAAATGACACCTGTCGGTTTATATGTATATTCACGTCTTCCAGTCTAGGATGAATTGGACTGTAAATGACATGGATGAAATGATGCTCAAATGAGTCTAGGATCCATAGAGCTTAGAGTCACCAGAGATTCATTTTCAGGATAAGGGAAAGCTCCAGAAAAGAAAACTTTTCCAGATAACTCACATTGACTAAGATCTCGGAACCTATTGAATATGAGGCAAACACAAAACCTCCACTCTACAGAGACAGCCATTAACTTTGTGTGACAAACCCAAACTCTAAAGCAAATGGGATGCATGTGTAATTATGCTCAGCAAGCCAAATTGCCATTTAAATGCAAGTACTCAAAACAAGTGTTTTATTTTCTAACTAATGATTTCGATGACTACTATATATGAATATATGTATATGGTTAAATAAAGTGCATGTCTTAACTTTCTTGGGTTTATCCTGTAAAATCTCTTCATTTGGAAAAAATGCTGTGTAATTTTGTATATCTGGTAAATCTTAAAAGAGAGAGAAACGTTACTGTACCAAAAATTACCAATATATGTGTTATTGGTTGTCAATGGTTTGTAAGTTTTAAAGCAGAGTTATCAACTATGTAATGGAAAGAACGTGGATTTCTAAAGCCAGCTTAAACATCTCACTGTGTTCTGTTTCCTCTTTTCCCTCTATTCTCTAGAAAGAGCTGTTTAATGCAAATATTTAGATAGAAACATTGATTTTCTTAAGAATACTGTGTAAGCATTAACATAAAGTGTTAGTTTTCAGAGCTGTTGTATTCGCCACACCAAATAGAGAGTTGTAACGTTTCTGTACAAGCCAAAACTTGACCAGCAACACAGCAGGCTCTCAAGCAAGGGCATTGGAGCAACATGCCAAGCAGAAGGTAGGCGGGCAGGGAATAGACAGAAGAAATGGTAAAGGTGTCTGTAAAATTTATTATCTAATTGCTGGTGGTGAAAGCTATTACGAAGCCGGCCAAGCAAGAGAGCCTTGAGGTAAAGATATGGCGACTTGGGTGGGCCACGGCGAGGAGGATCTATGTTAATAGGCCCATAAAGACTGGCCGGGCGTGCCTCCACACAGGGCCTAACTGGTAATCACACCGAAACATTGCTAATTCTTGCCCTCTAATGGCTTTCATTGATTTTCAACAGGGTGAAAATAAGTGAAAATTGGTACGTTCACTCAGAAGGGGTTCAGCGGACATCGGCTTCAGATGCGCTGCATAGCGGCGTAAAACACGCTAATAAACCACAGACTAGCAATCAGTATTAACTGCAGCTTTGTTGGGAGAAACCAACGGCATTAATAACGCTTAATGGTCTCTAAACGGCAAACTTCAACTGAAAAATTAGTTTCCTTAGAAGTAAGGCACGGAGGAAGAGTACTGGGCAAAGCAGGCTGCTTGCTGTCCATGTACCAGGCTAGGTTTCTGGGGAACGAAAGAAAGGGACGAAGTATGTTGCCAGGTTGTCTCTAATGTACTTTTACATATATTTGCTTATCAGCAGAGCTATATCACTCAATTTCATTTATAACATTTTACAAGTAACTCTTGCAAGTACTGTCAAGGTAAAGTGGAACTTTCATTTATATCAGAACTAACGTAGGGAAGAGTTAACATGAGTAGTGTAAACAAATTCTCTTCTTGTTGACAACTAAACTTGACTATCATGACAAGAGCGAACTGGGAAAGCCCTATGCTAAAGAGTTTAAACATAAGACAATCATCTCACATTTTGTCAAAAGCCTGAGCGATATTCAAGAGTGGTCTATACTGACGATTCTCAAATGAATTGGTGGGAAGTAGGGTGACATGGTCGAAATTCAAACTGAAATGTTGCAAGTACATGAGTAATCTGAATAGAATAAAATTAGCTTCAGCCAAGGAGAAACGAATAGTTAGGAAAAGAAGTCATATCGTTCATTGAGCACAAAGCATTTTTACCAAAAGATGGGCAAGAATTTTGTAAACACCCAGGGAAGGTATAAAATTATTAATGGAAGAAGGATGGTATTTGGAAATCCAAACAGCATTATCTTCCTCTGGGACACTACTCTGTAGTTTTTCTTATTCTTCTTTTCTTTGCTATACCACTTATTGAGGTATTAGGGGACTTTTGTTCCTCTATCCCTTAAGGTCGTGTCTGAGGAACCGAAGCTTTGGACCTGACAGAGAATCAGGATAGTTGATCAGCCCACTGTCTGGTGTCAGGGTGAGAGAAGTGGATGATACTATGATAGGTATGCTGATGGAGCAATCGGTGGCTTGATGGTGGTGGAAACCGAGATCACGGAGAAAACCCGCCCCAGCGCCGAGTTGGCCATCGCAAATCTCACTTTGCATTCCCTTGGGATCAAACCCAGGCCAACTTGGTGAGAGTGAGCGGTCTAACCCTGTCTTCCTCACACAGTGAAAAATGACTCAATCTCCAAAGAGTTGATCACAGCACCTGTTTAAACCAAGGGACCTTACCTATAAGTTAAAGTAATATAATTAAATAACCTATAACTACGTTTGTTTATTATTTAATGACTTCCTTGGTTTAATCTAATGAGAATACATATCCCAAAGACGTCAGCACTATCGTAAGCGTAACTGGAAGCAGTATCGGGGTGTAGATTGCGGAGCTGCAACTCTGAGAACAGACAGCGGGATGAAGTAAGAGATGCGTTGAAGATTCGCATTTACCTACCAGAAAGCATCCAAACTCTTTAATTCATACTCAATATAGTACTTATGTAACTTTTGCCAGAAATAAGTACTGCACATATCGTTCGTTTCAACCAGTGGAAATCCAGATTGTACAATGACAGGGAGAAATGGAAATTATTTTTAAAAAAGCACACAATCGCCAAACTTAGAAGTAGCATTTATCTTATTATTTAAGGTCCTCCACATCGGACGATGAATGAAATAGAAGAAGTATGCTCAAGTAAGAGCAGCGACTATAGAGTTTAGAGTTAGCCGAGATTCATCTTTCAAGACAAGGGTAAACCCCAAATAAAACTAATACCGGGTAACTCACCCTGACCGAGATTCGAATTCGACCCCTATTGAATGTGAGACAGACACACTACCCTCACATCACAGAGGCGGGTATCTCGCTATATACTTATGATGGTAACTAGAGAAACGTTGTACTTGTTAAATATTTAGCTTCCACCCAATTCCACCCAATAGGAATCGATTGTTATCTAACTTCAGCCAATCAGAGACTTTAGAATATTATCCTCACTGGAGTATACCACTGGTAGACGATTGGTTTACTTCTTGCAACTTCTTAGTTGACTACTTCTTTGGCATTATATTAGTATATTAAATGTAACTTAAGACAAATGTCTTCTGAAAACGTGTTCTTTTCCACAGGTTAATTAGCTTTACCTATCTGTCACCAAAATCCTGCCCTTTCAGTTTTACTCTTCAGTCATTACCACTCTGAAGGTTGCTACAGCCAGCACATCATAGCTTGCAGGAAGACAATTGACTGTACATGAAACAACTGAATTCGTTGGCTTTTTTTTCTCATTTGGACGAAACTCATAACATTTTATAGGAATACATTTGGTAAAAACTATGAAAAACTATATTTGCAAATATCCAAATTTCTCTATGTATTTAATTTTTATTTCTGGAAGTTTAAAAGAAATTGCAATGGTTTAGAAACTGTGAGAACGTTTCATCCGGAGTTTATGTGTTCTAGTTGAGAAAAATTTGAAATTCTAAAACGAAATTGCATTCGTTTTGATTGTGAAGGTCTTTATTTGGAATTTGTGTTGTGATTAAGGCAATGTTTGAAAACTCTAAAACCCTGACTCAAAATGCTTGTTTCGGAACTTAGAAGGTCATTACAGATTCAAAATTTAATTTTTTTAAAAATAATTTTGGGTCCATATTGGACATAGAGAAATAGACTGCAAACAGTTTCTAACGAAGGAAGCAGACAAGATGGGGGCTTTGCTGAAAAATCCAGGATATGCTTCACATTACAATGTGTTTTGACAAATAATTTATTAGTATCTATGGGAAATATTTAGAGATAAAAATTAAGTAACAAACCTCCATAAGCTCAATGAATTGGAACACCGCATCTGTTGTGTGTTTTCCAATATTTCAGCTGGACGAGTGTTCAATAATAATGTACATGTTGAACAAATGTCTGACTTGTATAGAGAGCGGTATCATTTCGAACGTTTTTATAACTAAAGGTAAACTTGACTTACTCATATCGTTTTCACATTGATAACATTATACAGGGAGAAGATATACTTATTTCTGCAGTGCCGTGAGAGCGGCGGGCTTCATGTCCTGCCATTCTAGTTAAATCAATTGGAATTACACTTCCCGGTGTGTGAATTCTTCCTAGACGCATAAATAAAAATGTTTACTCACAGCATTTGCTTGTCATTACATGACGAAATTTATTGGCCACGTATAGAACATTTTAGCTAAATATATGTTACTTGATCAACTGTTTAAGTTCCTCAGATTATAAAATTGCGTTTACAATTGCATTTATTTCATTTTAAGAATCTTCATAAATGATTTGTATGTAAAAATTCGAAAAAGATATATCTTTATAAACTTTTACCCCCCAAACAAATCCTAGAACCGTGTGGAATCACGATCCAAATGCACGTTTTCTTTTTGACCATTCAAATAATTCAATTATTGTTCTTAGGTGTGCCAAAATAGGATAAGAAATTTAAGAACTGCCTTTTCTCTTATTTCTTTTGGCAAATATTTAAACGTCTGCTGCAGAAGTTTTGTTTAACTTCCTTCAAATTTTAGTATGTATACATTCTTCGAACCTGATGAAAATATATAACTAAGTTTTTCTTGTTAACATTGCCTTGGATTAAGAGTTTTAATAATTTAATTCACTAGAACGTTAATAATAGAGGGCTGTTCAATAAAGAATGATCATAATTTATTACGGACGTAATTTTGCGCACTAAAATTCAATCTTATATTCTGTTAGCTTAATGTGAAACAAACACGCCGTAGTAGTTTCATTGTTGGTACTCCTGGTTACCGCATGTGAGAACCATGCAAGTTCAGACATGTCCAGTATCGCCTACCGCTGCAATGGAGGTAGCATGCAGTTAAAGTTAATGTTAGAGGAAGATCCGGAGTTTGTATCAAACGTAATCACTGCTAATGAAACTTGCCTACATCATTTTGATCCTGAGAGCAAACAGCAAAGCTCAGTGTGGAAATCTCCATCACCAATCCGCCAAAAAGCAAAAGTGGTTACTTCTGTTGGGAAAGTTATGGTCATCTCATTTTTTGTTATTCATGGAACGGTTTATCAGCATGTTGTACCTGCACACATATTAGTAACTGGACAATACCACAGGGATGTCCTGAAAACATTGCAAGTCCATATCAGGCGCAAAAGACCACATTTCCGTGAAGCATGCTGGATGTTGCACCACGATAATGCGTGGCCGTATATTGCCAATGTTGTTGCTGAATATCTTGCAAAAATCAACGTGAAGTGCATCCCTCACCCTCCCTATAGTCCGGATTTAGCCCCATGTGACATTTATCTATTCCCTAACTTGAAGGAGCGCCTTCATGGGAGGCATTATCCATCATCAGAAGCTGTGGTGACGGCTGCGGAGGTGATTTTGAAGGATCTCTCAAAAATGGTTACCAACATGTCTTTGAAGACTGGCAAAAACGCTGGGACAAGTGTATCGCATTCAGGAGAGACTATTTTGAGAAGGACCATCAAAATTATGAGGATGAGTAATGGTACGTTGTCCAAAAAAATTGTGATCACTCTTTATTGAACAGCCCTCGTACATATTTAAGTATATTTTCAGCAAAGTTTTAAGGTTATGGAAAATGTTAGTAATAGTTTTTAGTAAATACACGTATTAAGGAACTATGCAAAAGATAAACTTTAGGGAAAATATTTTGAATATTATATTGTAATTATATTAAACAAATTTGTAATTAAATGTTCAGCTAAATTGAAGGTTGTAGAAATGAAGAATTTTAGTACAGGGTATCCTTAATCATTGCGTTTAGCTTGGGTGAACTTTAGAAACTTTATTTCCTCGTAATTTTGGAGAAAGCGAGGTTCTGACAGTTCCCAGGATGATTTCGCTACTGACAGTTTGCAACAAACCAACTGTGCTATCTTTGCACGGTGCACAGAGTTTCTCTGAAACAGCTTTTCCTGTAATTTTCCTGTCAGGAAGATATGGGGAGGCTCGAGTTACAGCTAGCGGATACACCCTTACCAATCACTCCTACCTTCCTAAATGAACCTGTCAGTATGTCTCATCCCTCTTGTGGCCAAGTGGTAGCCTACTTTAGGAGCGAGAGAAAAACCCTTGTTTCCTCCCTTGGTGCAATAGCCACGTTTGTTTACCTGAAAAGGTAAAGCACCTCTATCTTCTCAAACGAGGTCAACGATTGGCACAAACAAACCATTTACTGGTATACCTACACGGAACACTTCGGCCATAGCCCCAAATCATATTTGAAATAAAGTTACTTTTCAATCAATCGCGGTACTGATGCATATAACTCTAACCATACCTATTTACCATTTCTTCTTTATGTGATAAACATTAACCCTTCAATTTTCAGTTTCCCAATTTTCACTACCATGTAGATACACGATTTAGATTAAGTACTGAATTCCACCCAAAAATTCCATATGTACATAAAAGGTCCAAAACAGTAATCAATACTGAACCAACCAACCATAAGGGGAGCAACCATAAGTATTTGGGATGGAGATTATCGTACCAGAGATAAATAGATATGGAAGAAAAGCTTCATAAATATCATATACATGTGGCGAAGTAAGATGTTTAGCGAATAAAACCCTCAACGGAACTCAAAAGATTTACAAAACAGTAGCAATTCCATAACTTCTATGTGGCAGAAACATGAGCACTAACACAAAAATGATAAAAACGCTTAGAAGAATCATAAATCAAATTTATAAGATCAGTATAGATATAAATTGGGCGGAACATAGAAATTCAGATATCACATATAAACTAAACATATAAAATATAACTGAAAACAAGCAACACCGTCAAAACAATTGTGTGGAACAACTGGAAAAAATGGAAGCATTCCGTAAACCAAAAAGAGTTCTAAACTACAATCCAAGAGGAAGAAGAAATTTTGGTCGTTATAGATTACGTTGGATCCAGCAATTCCAAGGGGTCATGGGACCAAACTGTGCTTTTGTTGTTTATGATGATGAATTCTGTATGGAGATTTCATCAAAAATACTTACATCCTTTGAGGATATTTCAATATAACAACAAAAATAATTTTTGAAAAAAGAAAAATAAAAAAAGATAAAAGGATACGGTGTACATGCATGTGTGTGTGTGTGTGTGTGTGTGTGTGTGAGAGAGAGAGAGAGAGAGAGAGAGAGAGAGAGAGAGAGAGAGAGAGAGAGAGAGAGAGAGAGAGAGAGAGAGAGAGAGAGAGAGAGAGAGAGAGAGAGAGAGAGAGAGAGAGAGTGATGAACATAAACCAAACACGAAAAACTGGTTAACTAAATAATTCAGGATTTGAGTTCAGTGTCTTCTAAAAACACCACACGAAATTTTGCACAATATCATTCATTACTATTTATTTATTTTCTCAAAATAGTTATAAGAAATTTGAACAGCTATTTAAAATATTTGCATGACAAATGAAATGCACATTTTAGATTTTCAGAGACTAGACTATGAAGATCTCTTAATGGATGAATTTGCACAGCTTACAAACCGTGAGAGAAAACAAAAGCTAACTACACAAAAAATATAGATATTATTAGAATAAGTTATGGCAAATATATTCATTGTGACATTAGTCGTTTCCAAAATGTTCCTTATCATTGGTTTGCACTCTCCAACTTGTTAAGTCTTTATCAACTGCTAAAGTCGCAGTTAGTTGCTTTTCCCTTCGTGGTTTACAAGGATACTGAAAGTTTAGAAGGTATTACATAGCAAATAGCTTTTAAGAGATTCGGTTATCCTCTAAGTTAATCGTTATTTCCCTTGCAACTGCAATGAAATCTCTAATAAAATACTTTTTGAAAAATGTGTATCGTGTTAATATGAAGCAAATAGAAAAAATAGTTTTTTTTTTTTTCAGAATATTTTGTAAATGAGTGTGTATAGACTGTTAAGTGAATGTAAAATGCGTGGTGATCCAGCATAGAATTTCAAGGCTATCACATGAAGATATCTTATAAAAATCTTATTATTGCTGAAATGCATAAAACAAATAATATTTTGCGAAAGAAACGTATGTATTTGAAACCTGGTCCTCAAGAATGACAGCCTCACATTACCGCATGTTAAACAAATAGGTAAATTCGTATTCGGGTATTAAAGTTTAGTACCCTCCAAATATGGGACACGAAACGTTTCATCAAAATTCCCTAATCCAAAAAATCATTTTAACATTTTCAACATATTTTTTTTTATTTTATCGAAATGTCTAAACATTTTGATAAGTGTACATATATTTGAGAGGTTTATGGTAAAACATATTAAATTATCTAGGAACAGCTTACAGTGGCCTCTTCATTCGTAAAACTTTTGTATAAACCGTACAAAATATGCAACTTAGTCCAAATAGATCAACGCATCAGCTGTTATGGAATATCTGTCCTACTTTGAACTTTCCAACAAATTGTCACATTTAAGCCATCATCATTTAGTAGTTTCTTGCAGTTTTATGGAAACAGTATACGAAATGCTCAAGTTGTTCTCTGGAAGCAAGCTAGGTGAAAAGACGATTAGAAATCAACGTTTTGGGAGTAAGCAATTTGCAATTTTTAATTTGGCCACATGGATCAGACACTTTGCCTAGTTTTCTTGAGCATCTCAACAGCCTTCGACCTCAAATACAGTATACCATGGAAGTGGAGAAGGATGTAACATTTCTATTTCTACACATTCTGATTTCATAAAACAGTAACAGTACACTGGGGCATGCTGTATACTGCAAGCCTACACACACCGATCTCTATCTGAACGCTCATAGTTTCCATCACAAGTCTCAACGACTGGGAGTTCTCAATACACTGGCCCACAGAGCTTTGTCTATCTCTGATCCCAGCCACTTAAAACAGGAATTACAGCACCTGAGACTCACTTCCATTCTATTGGTCATCTGCTTTTCTTCTCCAGCCTTTAACCCCCAACTTTCTCAAGTCATCTTCTACATCATCTACCCATCTTTTCCTGAGACTTCCTCTTCTCCTTCTGCCATCCAGCTTTCCTATAAATATCTTCTAACTATACTGGTTTCCGGCATTCTGTGCACATGGCCAATCCACCTTATTCTTCCTTGTTTAATTTTCACTACTATATTTGGTTGTCCAAATAGGCACTGTAAGTCCAAGTTAGTCCGCATTCTACATCCGTCCAAATCCTTTATCACTCCAAATATATTTCTCAAAATCTTCCTTTCCCACCGTAATAACCACTGTTCCTCTCTGGTTGTTAACACTCAACTTTCTGAACCATACATTGGTCTATTGGTCTCAGTACAGTTGTATATATTTTAATTTTAGTATTCCTACTAACGTTCCTTAATTTAAACATATTCTTCAAGGCATAGAAACATCTGTTACCACTTGCTATTCTTTCTTGAATTTCCACTGACGTTTTATTATCTACTGTTATTATAGATCCAAGATATTTAAATTTTTCCACTCTTTGATATTCTTTCTCATGCAATTTAACTGTAGGTTCTCTTCTTCTTGCACTCCCATCACCTCCCATCTTCATATATATGGTTTTACTAATATTCACTACTAATCCTAGATCCTGTGCTTTCTATTCCAACACTACATAACTTTCCTCAGGAGCTCTTACATTCCTTGCGAGAATTGCCACATCGTCAGCATATGCCACTATTTGTACTGATCTGGAAAGTATGGTTCCTCCAGGGTTTAAAATGTCATTAAATGAAATTATTGTCTTCACTCACAGCTAACAAACATTTGATGCTCTTATTTTTCATTCTTATCTGCTTACATGATATACCGCTGATAGATCCAAATGCAGGCAGTGTTGCTACTCATTTTTGAATGACTATTTATTTGCTGTAATGTGTAACCCACGGTATTAAAACCACTTTTCATTTTTGAGTTTAGCTGTTTACAGAGAGGCGCGCGTGCACAGGGATTATTCTCGAAGTTTATCATCACCATCATCATCAAATGTCCTTTTAGGTCATATCGGACGATGAATGAATGAAATGGGGCTCAAGTTTACAATGTCATTGCTACCATAACAAGCAGTGGTGCACTAAAACTGTTAAACGTTTTATAGGGGAAGTACAGAAGTGACTACAAACAATAAAAGTCGGTGAAACGTATCGAGCAGTCATGACACCTTGACTACCTCCCCAGAAAATAAGAAGCGGCTTCAAAAATTCGATATGATCTTTACCCGCCCAAATTAACCCGTGCTCTGAGATAATAACGGTACAGGCAGGAAGAAGAAGAAGAGGGCACTTGTTGCATGCGGATACCGGCGTTTCCTTTGTTATAACGGTCAAACACGCTTCTGTCTGCAGCTCTTAACAAGGACAGAAGCACTGCATTCTAACCAAAAAGAAACATTAAGTGTAAACAAACTGATAAATTGGCTGTAGCAGATCATTTTTGGTCATTTAACCATGAACTAAATCCAGAAGTTAAATTACATTGGGCGACAAAAAAAATTTTTGAATATTTCGAGCACTTCATGAGTCAATTCCTACTAATTTTAAGTTGAGAAAAACTAATATGACAATGAAAAAAATTTATTAGCTCTAGTTACTACGATATAACAAGGTGGAAGTATTACATATTAACTGATTGAGAGAAAAGGATATATTTTAATAACATACATGCTAACAGCAATGAAAGTGCATTTGATTTCTTTAACTAGTAATTACATGCTAAGAGTTCTAAATAGCTGGAAAAATCCTTCGCAGAAGAGAAGTGTCTGAAGAGAATCATGTGGTGCTCTATTGATTTCGTCGTCTTTTAGCTTGCCTCTTGTAACGGAGTTCCGCAGAATCCCTATACAAAGACCAACAGTAATCCGCAAGCATTACTTTATTCCAAAGGACCTGATATCTTTGTTCCATAACAGAAATGTCCTGATGGAATCTCTCCCCATATTCATCACTAACAGCTCCACAGCTAGGAGGGAAAAAGTCTAGGTGGGAGTGGAGAAAATGGATCTTAAGGAACATGTTGTATCCAAGGTTACGGTATTTTTGCAGGAGCACTCATCACTTGTCATCTCTTTTGTTGCCTAAAAATCCATGAACAACACCCTTGAAGGCTTCCCAAGCTTCCTTTTCTTTCCCCTCCAAAATTTGGTCAAATGCAGGATCCTCTACAAGTTCTCTTATTTGTGGTCCAACAAAAATGTCTTCCTTAACTTTTGCATCATTTAATTTCCAAAATTTCACTCTGATTGTCTTTTGTTATTTGACATGTTTGCGAACTCCCCCCCCCCCCAAAAAAAAAAATCCACCAAATTTAAAACCTTCACTCTGAAAAATAAAATGTCATTTTATCTTCAAAACAAGAGGTAATCTATCATTTTTATGGTGATTTTTTAATTCAGCAGATGGAAATACATGTAAATTCACTATTTTTTCACTTTTGCGCCCGAAACATTTTCACTGTTGCCCAGTGTTATTAAAACAATTAAATATTCCGATAGATTTAATGGTTTGGGAAAATATATTAATTTTAAAAAATAAACATCGCGTAACGAATTTTGCAATACCAGCAGTTGATTCTGTTCTTAAGTTTGTTTCGTTTTCAAAATTTCGTAATTTTGGTTCTGAAAAAACATAGTAACATATTAACTTCCTTAACGACAATGTGTGTTGGCCGAAGACGCGAACAGGGTTCGTGAAGTCGATTTCAACTTCAACTAATTCAAGTAATAAGAAAAATCAACATTATTTTTCTTAAGATTTACGAACTTTTTTGTTACAAATACTTATGTTTGTATTAAAAATGACAAGTTTTAATAATAGTAAACTTGGCATTAACATTTTGCATCTGCCAAGGATATAACACGAGAATTTGTGAGGAAATACTTTAGTCCTATTTCACTAATATTTAACAAAATAGTTATTTTATATGTTCTCAAATTTGATCTAATATAACACTGTGACTTTAATATATTTATATCCTAAATACAATACAATTTTAAATTTCTTGGTATTACAAAATAGATTCCTCTTTATCCTGATTCATATTTGTGTATTGGGTTAGTAGTCAGATGTACATAAAATGTTACACTATACAAAAAAGTCTTGCTTAGACACATAATTTATATCAAATTTCTTGTTTCATTTTTGGCACTAAACGATTTCCAAGGTATTCGTTATTATTGGTTGATAGTTTTACTTTCAACTGGAAATCGTTGTGTGTGTGTGTGTGTGTGTGTGTGTGTGTGTGTGTGTGTGTGTGTGTGTGTGTGTGTGTGTGTGCGCGCGCTGATTCTAGGTACAGCCTTCTGTATTTCGTTTGTTTGGAGTACTAAGTCGTTATTCGTTTATTTTTGAGGTCACATTCTCTTTAGAGAATGGAATTACAGAGCCAATACATGCGACGGTGGTCTGAAAATTTTCCGACCTAATAAAAATACAAGACAGTTTCTAAGTCAATTTTTTTTCAACATAGTCTCCTTGTAACGCTACACACTTCTCCCAGAGATGCTTCCATCTCTGTAACCCGTCCAAATAATACTAGGTGCTTTCCTTTGCAAAATAATTGTTCACGAAAGTGATTGCCTCTTCATATGACGAAAATCTCTATCCTCCGAGCGCAATTTTCAGATTAGGGGACAAAAAGAAGTCGCTTGGGACCAGATCTGGTGAGTAAGGCGGATGGTCAAGCAGTTCAAAGCGTAATTCGTGGAATTTCGCCATTGCAACCGCTAAGGTGTAAGACGGTGCGTTGTCTTGTGAAACAGGATTTTATTTTTCTGCAAATGTGGCCATTTTTCCGCAGGTTCTGCCTTCAGCTTGTCAAGTAATGATACACAGTATGCTCCTGTAATGAATTTTCTTTTTGGAGATAATCGATTAAAATGACTCCATGACTACTCCAAAAAAGTCGCCATCACTTTTCCATCCGGAAAAAAACAAACAGTTTTTTCTTCCTTTTGGAGCCGGTTCCCCCTTTGCAGTCCATTGTTTGGACTGTGTTTTTGTTTCGGGCGTATAATGGTGTATCCACGTTTCATTTACAGTAATTAATCGGCACCAAAACTCGGATTTTTGCGCCTAAACGGCGCCAACAGAGCATTGGAAATGTACATTGGAACAAGTTTTTAGTCTGACGTGAACAAATGCGGCACCCAACGCGCGGACAGCTTTCTTATGTCTAAATATTGATTTAATATGTGAAAAACACATTCTTTTGACATTTTCATAACCTCTGCTATCTCTCTCATTTTAATTCGGCGGTCGTGTAGCACCATTTGGAGAACTCTGGTGATGTTTTCATCGGTAATTGCAGTTTTTGGACGTCTTGAACGTTCGTCTCCCAAGCTCTTACGTCTACGTTTAAATTCAGCTATCAAAAATGTCACTGTGGTAAATGATAATGCAGAGTCCCCATACACAGAATCTAACTCATCTTTGATTTGCGTAGGCGTATTGCCTTTCAAAAAGATATATTTAGTGACAGCTCGATACTCGATTTTGTCCATTTTCATAAAAACAGTCACATCAACTCATTCAAATGACTGTTACATAACAACTGAACGTCGAAATTGGCAGAAACTTTGGTAACTGTCAACAGATGTGCAACGAAATTCACTAGCTTTTATTTACGAATGCTGCCATCTTCGTGTTGAGGTCGAAAGCTTTTCAGATCACCCTCGTAATTATCCGCTTTTGAAGAGTTCAACTAACGTTTAAGCCTAGCTACAGTATTTTCCTTATATCTATAAAGAAACGCAAAATAATAAAATTTCTAAAAATCTGTTTCTCGATTAGCATGAAGCGGGTAGGATAAGCTTTTCTTAAGAAAGATTTTTAGAATACTGAGTAGAGAAATGCATGTACATGTAACTTAATAGTTTTATAAATAGTCCACGCGTGTTTGTCTGTAAAAGGCCAACAAAGGGTACATTAAATACACCCAGCTCTCTCCCAATATCGTCTCCAGTATCTTAGCATCTACTGAACTATATGATTTTTCTCTCAAAGTATGACTGGTAAGTGACAACACCAATCAAGTTGGTTGAGTAGTTTAATGGAGAATAATAAACAAGCCATTAAAACCAAGTTGCCGAACGTTGAGGTTATAAATTAAACTACAGCACTAAAACTATAACTAGTATTATAACTGCTAACTCCTTATGTGACCATATATGTACGGCTTAAAAATAACTTCCTATAATAACAATGAAAAATCTAAGTTACAGAAACGCTAAGCTGCAAATAGCCTTTCAACTATCCCCAAGGATGTATCGAGCCCGGTCTTTAGGAGTCATTGATTGCCAATAATCAATCATAGTAGAAACCTCTGTAGTATAGAAGACAGAAAAGCTGGAGGAAATCCTTCTATGAACATAAGTCCACTTACTTCACGACTATTCTTCCAGAATTACTATATTATATTTTACCAAATTTTAAGCTTATTTTTCGCATCTGAAATCAACTGTTCCATTGCAACTTGCAAAATTCTAAGAATTGTTTTTCCTTCCTAATTTTCAGAAGCGGCGTATTTGCGTTCATACAACTCTCTGCTTTGAATGTACCATATGAACTTAAGACTGAGTTAGTTTTCTTGTTTACCGAGTTCTACGGAACGCCTAGTTGCCTTAGCAACTCTCACATGTAACTATCCTCAACACTTAAAATTGCCAAAATGACTTATCCCCTGGCAAAACGTAATGCATGCTTAGTGCATTATGTAATTATTATATTATATAAAACTTATTATTGCAGTCATTTATTTCATATCTCCATCATTAATCCATAAAATAGTTAATGTCAAAAGTTTCGTATTAATACTAAACTTAGGATTCAAATTCTGTATTTCTGAAAATGCAGCAGGTATCTCCAACGCTTATTAAGCTTCACATTGAAAAAATTCGTGTCTTATTTTCACAAAAATAATCTTAACCATTTTCATTGAAATACCGGTCTCTAAGATACTTTAATTAGAAAAAAAAATGTATTTATATCTTATATGTAGCTTATATGTATATGGAGCTTCCGCTGTTCGAGTTTTGTATAATTCTTTATTATAAATAAACCTTAAAAGACAAAAATATACTATAGGCTACAATTATTGATCATAATACACAACTTGTGTTTCATAAATATTTTTTGTATTTTTGACGTTTTCGAAATATTCTACATTGAAACATTCAGTTCTAAAAACCAAGAGACCGGTATGCCTGACAGTTTGCATCTCGCTTCTGCTGTTTTCTTTTCTTCCCATTTCAAGAACTTGCTACCACAAATAAACATTTGAATGCCGTCTCTGCTTTGTTAATTTTAAATAATTTCCAAGAAAAAATCTGATGTGTTACACTCACATAAGTTTCGCTATTCTCTTACTGATTATTCTTACAAACTTTTATTCCTCTATCTAATTCATGTTAATTAAGATAAACATTTACATAAATAGTCTTATTGCGAACTTTCTTGTAGATGCAAGGAAAATAGATGATAGTGGACTTTACGCCACAGTCAATTATTTTCAATGGTGGTTGCTTGTGATGGCTATCACATTGCATTATCTTTATATGGTCAATAAAATAAAAATGCGAATAAGTTCTCTCTCATTCGAAAAAAAAGAAAGAGTATTGACAAATTCATAAAAATAATAAGAACTTCTCTGAAATAGGTCATACCTCAAAAAGATTGTATTTGACATAAAATTCATTTAGAATTCAGAGAATAAAAATCTTAAACGTTCTTAAAAATTGTTACATATATTTTTTTAGAATACCAAAATTTTCGAAAAACATTCTACCTAAGAGTACTTTAGACCTTTTATTTTTTAAGTCTTCATGTCGCATCCTTAGAAGATGAACTTCAATGTCAAGTTACGGATTTAAATTACTTCTCGTTTTACAGCTATGCTATTCACAAACACGGACCTTTTTCAAATTTTATAGATTCAGATGCTCCCAGAAAATGTGTTTTCAGTGAAATCTTGATATGGAAGTTTTGGATCAAATGTAATAGCTCCCCTAATTACTATACATAGTAGAGAAAGGGTCCATAGAGTTTAATTACCAGAGATTCATCTTTCGGGAAAGGGAAAACCATGGGAAAAGCCTTATCCAGATAACACAGACCAACATTTGAACTCGGGACCTCTTGAACGTAAAACAGACACACCACACGGGCGAGTATCAGTGGTTTGAGTGATGCTATTCAAACACAAACCCACACAAAAGAAAATTTTAACATTCTCAAATTATTAACAAACGTTACATTCATAAATTCTTCTAATATTTTTCTATAATTTTAGTTTAGACAGTTATTCCCTTTTAAAATTAATAATATGAAATGTATTAATAAAATATTAAATGCACACAGACACACTTTTTAATTGCGTTTTCCATCTAGAGGCCCGCGAAACGTGATTTCCTGTGGAATATGTATGTAGAATTTTGGATAGTGTATAATAAATCTATTATCTACTATGTTGTATATAGATAAAGAAGAAATCAAGAAAGATACATCAAGCACGTACAGGAAATTTATCCAGTGGGGGATTGAAAGTGAATGCAGACACATTAGTTTACTTTGATGAAGGGTAGAAGACATGTGATAACTTGTTTTACATGGTTTTTGTATATACCTATGCTTATGAAGATGTGATTATGTTATTGAAAATATGAACTAACCAGTGATTGAAGAGCCTAAATCAAATTTATATTCTGAAACAAAACCTAAATGGTCAGTTATGGTTGTCCCATTTTAGTAATGTTTAATAATATCCTTCCTTAGTAGGTTCAGCACCACAGACGGTGGAGAATGGTGGTACAAGCATTGAAATTATATTGGGAATGGAGATATTATATTTGTGATTCAAGTTCTCTTGATATGAAACTGCCTGAAATATCCAGTGAAGGAAATGCTGCCCTAATGGTTAAGTAATTTTATATATAATCTGTGTCAAACAATTACAATCCTATTGCAAATACATGGTAGAAGAGAAGAAAACTTCTCAGTTGTTACTTAAAATTCTATTAACACATTTCTGAAATATGCTGGATGCAATTTACTTCATTTAAATTATTTATTAAATATTTGTAATGCAATTTATAACAACAGAAAGTGCCTTACTGAATAAGCATTATTAAAAGGTTTTAATATCCAGAAACTACGAGACCACATAACACAGATCGGTATCATAAGAATAAAGATTTACGTTACATCCATTGGAGTAGAATTTGTTGCCACCACGCTTTAATTTAGTAGGAATCGATTCATATCTAATGTGAAAAAATTAATACATCAGAGCATCAGAACATCCTTCCCACGTCTGTTAAATCAGGTGATAACTGGTTTTGCCTTATTGCTGTAAACACCTTTATTGCAATGTCAGTCTAAATATTATAAAGTAGACCTTAATTATTCAGGCTATAAAGGTTATAAGTCAAGCAATAGAAGGTACCACCTCGCACACCGAGGGGGATGGCTCAGGCGGTTTCGTCTCTAGCCCGCATTCGTGAGGTCCTGGTTCGATTTTCGCGGCCGACTTAACTGAACCCATGGGTTTTTTTTTTGGGGGGGGGGTTCCCGGCGAATGCTGGGTAGGTTAATTCTCCGAATTTCCTATCCCTCCACCTCATCTCCATTATCATTTCACATCATCTCTCATTTGGTGGTCTCTTTCAGGGTAGAGGTGTCGGCGGGTGTGTCGGCGGGTGTCTCGGCGGGTGTCTCGGCGGGTGTCTCGGCGGGTGTCTCGGCGGGTGTCTCGGCGGGTGTCTCGGCGGGTGTCTCGGCGGGTGTCTCGGCGGGTGTCTCGGCGGGTGTCTCGGCGGTGCATGGCGGGATGATATGCTCTTAGGTAAACTACTTCCTCCTCCGGTAGGTCGGTTGCCAGTCTCCGCGCCTCTGCTGGGACCATTTCGGGACCGATAGCCAGGGACCTTTGGGGCTCGGCTGCTGTCTCCTCTCGCCTCATCCTTCCTTCCGGGGGTGCCCCACTTGGGGGTATTGGCACAATGAGCCCCTCAGGTGAAGCCTCTGACTAAGTAAACTATAGGCACCCTGCCGTCTGTATTGGTGTGGCTTCTTGGGACGGCCATCCTTTGTCTCCTCTCACCTCATCCTTCATCCCGGAGGTGCCCCGTTTGGGGGAATAGGCACAATGGGCCCAGCATGATGGCCTACGTACCGAATCCACTCTGTAGTGAAATCTTATTCCTACCACCTTGCACTCACTTACATAGACCCGAATTTTGAGAATCCAAAATAAAGATAATGAAGAACATCCTCAATTCAAAACTATACTTAAGATGAGAAAGGAAATTCATGGTTGTTATTTATGGACACTAAACTTATTAACGAGTGTCATTAAAACCCTATGTGCAACGTCAGGAATTTTTAAGCAGTTGGCTTAAATTAGTTAATATCTAAACCAGTACAGTACTTAGAACGTACACTACAGATACCATAAGCCACTGGCGACAGGTAAAACAGCCTCTATGCTCTCTGTTTGAGGTATGGGCGTGATTTCTTAACTGCGACGTCACAGTATAAAGCTCTGTAATAATTCAATCTAGTTTCCTTTTGCCGTAGACTTTAATGACAGAAAACTCGTGTTCCTGGATATGTGTGCTAATCTGACATAAAAACTAATAATATGTTGAATTCTTAGTTTTCATTAATACCCTGCGAAGTGCTCTTTATTTTATGGAATTTTGCACAATGCTGAATAACGAGTAAAAGTTAAACGATAGAGCAAAAATGAAGAGATCATAACAATACGTCATTTTATCATTTCTCATTATTATTGTTATTATTGCTTCTTTCTTTGGAGGCTAGAGGTTTACGAAATATCCATATTGCAAATTTCAATATTTTATAATAGATCTGCTTGAAAATTTGCTATTCTTGTTTTAATCCATCCTGAGGCTAGAGCTTGTTACCTATTGTTTTCTCTGGTTATCTTCCTCGCATGAAGGATATACCTCCTCAAGGATTTAAGTCAGCGAAGAACAGCCCGACTGAGGATGCGAGACAGAAACCAGGATAAGTGATCAGTGCGAAAACTGGTATGAAAGTTAAGGAGATGAGATGAAATGACAGTGACTCTATATTTGATAATGGACAACTGGAATTTTTATTATGGTTACTATAGTATACATGTGTTCTAAGTGTCACACAAAACGGAAGTAGGTACCTATCTTAATTTCAAAACATACATATATATTTTGAACTACAGTAAGTGTATATTTATTATTCAGAATCATTTTTCTGAATGAATATCTAGTCAACTTACGTGCCTGATCAAAATGAACTACTTTTATTTTAGAAGCATTTCCAAGCGTGAGGAGTGCGCTAGTAGGTTGACTGTGCTTTGTTTTAACTTGCGGCTTGTTCTCTCTGCACTGCTAATCCTGCAATGCACAGGTACACCTAACCCGATTCATCGGTGTCCAAGTTTTGCTGCCTGATAATTTACAATGAATTATACACGAATTTTAATGGTATCTACGAAACTTGTGTATTCTTCACGAGAAAACATGTATCTACGCATTTTCTTCTTTTGACTGGAACATATTCATATTTTGTCTTCCAGGCCTTGGATACCATCTATCTTTGACCAATTCAGAAATTGAAATTAGAAACTGCAGTCTAGAGTTATTATAATAAAATTGCAATCTCTTCTAAAACTGGAAAGGTTCCCCCTCTGTAAACACCCATAAATTTCCCTTCACTAATCAGCAACCTAAAAACGTTCCATCGAAGTTTGTCTGTTTCACTCTTTCTCTCCTCCCATATTTTTTACAAGTTCATTTTAGTTAGAGACAAGATTAGTTGACTGTTGTAGTTGACTGCTACAGAGGCACGCATTCTCTCTCTCTCTCTCTCTCTCTCTCTCTCTCTCTCTCTCTCTCTCTCTCTCTCTCTCTCTCTCTCTCTCTCTCTCTCTCTCTCTCGCCGCCTCTTTAGCGTAGAGGTAGCGTGTCCGCGTTACGTTCAAGAGGTTTCGAATTTAAATCTCGGTCAGTAAGATTACTTCCAGGTATCGATTGTCCTGAAAGTTAAATGTCGAGTAATTATAAAGCTACTGTCCAGCAACTCAAAGAAGGTCCCTGAAAGGAATGTGCTCCCTTACACAGTGGGACAAGGACAGCAAATGTGTGTGACAGGGAACGCATTCTACACAAGGAGCAGACCGTTAGAAAAACATGTGCCCTATTCACTCTTTACACTAAAACCGAGAAGATTCATTCACAAAAGTAGAAGCCGTCAGAATGTTTTTGAATGGTCTATAAGTGTACTGTTTCCTGAGAGCCCTATGTTCCACTTAGGAATGATGGGAAATTTGATTGATTGATAACTGTACTGCCATGGGGTGTCATAAACCTGTCCAGGCAGGATGTGGGAACCTTCTGCAAAACCCTGCGTCTCAGGCCTCGGAGACTTTCTCTCCTGTGGAGGACAGTATATGGGCCCTGGACTCATTTGATCATCATTTCACCCATTCTCTTCATCATTCGATATGACTTAACGTTGGAGGACGTAAATTAAAGAAAAAAATTAAAAAGTCCCTTACTCGTCCACCCTTAATATTAGTATGAATAATAAAAATTCTTATAATGCTAGAATAACTCGAATCAGATGTCAGGATCAAATCTCTAAACAGCAGAGCATCAGCTGAATGTGTTGTCACTCGTCTACCAGAATGCATTGCGCGGCGAACGCTCCATCAGCGCTAAGCGAGTGTTTATGTAAATGTGTCGATCCGTGCCGCTAGCTGAAGGTAATTTAATAATTAGTTGCAATAAGTCAGGCTGCAATTCCATCCGACTAGCCGCAGAGGCTATCCGTAGAGTGATGATTTATGAGTCAGAAACACGCAGTCGGCCGGCCAGCCGGCGAGGTGCGCACAAAGAGATGGCCAGATTATGTCCTTTCTCGGCATTCCCTTCACACAGCGTGGGTAGAAAATTACTTAGGATTGGGCCCCCGTACCTTCCTGGGCTTTAAAATTACTAGCACATTGCTTTTTTCAAATAATATATTCAATTGGTGAAAATATTGTAATTATTTCAATAAAATATTCATTAATTTATACAACATGGTATGTATGTTAAGCTTTTTGGCTATTGCATGCACTTGGATTTAGGGAGCTTCGGAAAGATAAACTTCAGCGACATTTCGAAATTGAATTTTCGGAGGAAATATTATAATGCCCCGAAAAAGGTGATATAAAAAGAAATAATTCCAAAAGAATAGAGAAACTTCTCGTTTTCAATATGGACAAAATGCAAATCACATTACACTTTAATATTCTGAAGTTTTCGAAGACTTTTATCTTTATAAATGTTGTAAAATAGTACCATCGAACCTAGGGTGAGTTACCTGGATAAGCTTTTTTCCGGGTTTTTCCCTTATCCTGAAAGACGAATGTTGGGTGACTAAGCTCCATGGACCCCGGACTCATTTGAGTGTCATTTCACCCATTTCATTCATCGTCCGATATGACAACGTTGGAGGACGAAAACTAAAAAAATTTATCGTACCTATGGAATTCAGCACTGCAACTGGCCTTGATCTATTGTACCTATGCCTCCAGTTGGGCATCCTCGTGAGGAAGGATGAGGCGAGGGCGGCCGTCTCAAGGAGTCACGACAGTGCAGAGGTCAAGGTCCATAATTTGACCCGTTGGAACTATCCGACAGGTCAGTACAATGTGCATCCCACACCCACCGTGTTCCAGAAACGAACTGACCTGAGACCGTCCTACTAGAGGAGGAGGAGGAGGAGGAGGAGGAGGAGGAGGAGGAGGAGGAGGAGGAGAAGGAGGAGGTGTTTACCAGGAACATACCTTCCTGCCATGCAGCACCGAGGCACCCACCGACACTTCTAACCTGAAAGAGGCCACCAGATAAGAGATGTGAAATGATAATGGAGATGAAATGGGGGGGACAAGAAATCTGGAGAATGTAATTAACCTATCCATGATTGGGGGGGGCGGGTTTCCCGAGTCAGGTAAGGCGGTCACGAGAAGCGAACCGGACCTTCCTCATGCGTGCCACAGACGAAACCGCCTGAGCCATCCCCTTCGGCTATAATGTTTGTAAATGGTACATATTTCACTATTTTATGTGTGGTATTTATCAATTTTTAGATAATATATTTTTTTAAACACTGGTAATATAGATATATGATTTAGTGGTACAAATACATTTATAAGACTAAAAATTATGTTATTAATGAAGAAATACGGCAAAAATTTCTCCACTAAATGCATGTAAAATAGTTTTAACATGGCAAGATCCCTCCTTCTTAGCGTAGATGGTATCGTGTCCGCCTCACGTTCAAGAGGTCCCGAGTTCGAATCTCGGTCAGTGTGAGCTACCTGGATAAGGCTTTTTACGGGGTTTTCCCTTATTCTGAAAGACGAATGTCAGGTACCTCTAAGCCCCATGGACCCCGGACTCATTTGATCATCATTTCACCCAATTTCATTAATCGTTCGACATGACTTAAAAAAAAGGCAAGAAAACATTAAAGATCTTCAATATTGAAATAATTATCCATTTAATGAAATAAAACATCTAGAGAAATGCCAGATTTCATAAACTTTAATGTAACTCTGTGTATTAGAAATTTGAATTTACTATCCGTTAATTTTGCTGTTAGAATTGTTCTAAACCTAAATAAATAACTTTTGAAGTCACGGTATTTCTGGTAAAATTCCGAAAAGAAATTTGAGTTTCGAATGGAATACTTCCTCTGCCTTATATGTATTCCTAACAGTAGAGAATACGAAAGTAAAGTTAAAGAAAAGCATTGAACAAAACGGTTGCAATTATTCCATCTGATAAAGGAATCGATTTAATATTTGGCTAAAACCCGAAATTGCGTAGATTGCGATCATGTTGGTTCGGAATTAACAAACGGTTGAAAACAGGATTAGAATGAAATATCTTCTTGTTGAAAAACACGTTCGGCCTGCCCTTCTAATATCCGATATACAAAATCTGACGTTAGACAAATGTTAGTCGATACGTGCATCTGCTGCTCTGCCACCTGCAATATCACGCTGACAGAGCTTCCGCGTTTCCCGTTTCGGTGCATTTGTCATCCCACCAGCTTTATCAAACTCGCCAAGCAGCAGGAAAAATAACGTGGGAGAAAGGGCGGAAACTGAAAACACGAGTTTAGAGAATATTAAGAAGGGAAGCTGCATAACTATATGCAAAACAATGGTTGATTATCATACATTTTGGAAATTTTTAGGCTATGACGTAAGGTTAGCGTGTGTCCTGTGCCCGATGTTAGGTTACAGCGCCTAAGTTATGGTGTATATGAACCTGTTTTTGACTTTTACTCTTGCACCTTTTCTCCTGCAAACTATGTCCTTGTAATGCCTTAAGTGCATGGGCAGTAGTAACAAAACGGAACTTACTATTTATTCTCCAAAAGAAGTAACCCTATTTTACCAGTAAGGTATGTTAGGGTTCTAGTTACAAAGACACATAAATACAAAGATCAAAATAACAGAACATGATAATAATTATAACGTTTTAAAAATTCGGCCAATAAAGTGCTCAAAGGCTGAAGTGCAACATATTTTAAGGAATACATTTACGAGCGGCATAGCTCAGGCGCTTTCGTCTGTGGCCCGCATTTGGGAAGCCCGGGTTTGATCTCCGTCGCCGACGTACCTGATGGTTTTTAGGGGTTTTCCAGGGTCGTTAGGCGAATGCTGGGGAGGTTAATTACCTCCCTCAAATTTCCTGTCCCTCCATTTTATCTATACTATCATTTCATATCATCTCTCATCTGGTGGTCTCTTTCAGGATAGAAGTGTCGGCGGATGTCTCGGCGGTGCATGGCAGGATGATATGCTCTGAGGAAAACTATTTCCTCCTCCTGTAGGTCGGTTGCCGGTCTCCGCTCCTCTGCTGGAACAATTTCGGAACCACCAGCCAGGGACCTTTGGGGCTCGGATCGCCTACCTTAGGACCATTAGGGCTCGGCTGCTGGGCTCGTTGCCGTCCCGCTGTGGGGGAGCGAGTTCATTGTCCTGGTCTGTCGGGGGAAGTCTCTATCCAAGTAAACTGTAGGGACCCTGCCCTCTGTACTGTTGTAGCTCCTTGGTTCGGCCACCCTCTGTCCCCTTCGCCTCATCCTTCCTCCCGCGGGTGCCCCACTTGGGGGCATAGGAACAATACGCCTAGCATGGTGGCCTACGTACCGAATCCCCTCCGTAATGAAATCCTAATCTTGATGAAATACATTAAACAACGGTATTTGAAGATCTGTATTGCAATAAGATGTTGAATAAGATTATATCTCTTTTGGAATAAAGATCACATCTAAATATTAAGTGTTCAACACTTTTATCAACGCTTTCACATTTACAGAGGTATCCATCAGGAGAGTCTTTATAAAATTTTCGAAAGTAAGTTTTAAATTTCCCATGTCCGGTAGTAATCTGGGCCAAAATAAACTTAGGTGAAAAATACTTGCAGTTTACACGATCATTAACAGTAGGAATAAATAAATTTCGAGTAATTTTACACAAATATAAATATTTGTCACTAAGGCTCTACTTATCTTTAGAAATTGATGTTAATACTTCTTTCTTTAAAAGAAGTGTAGTTTTTTGAAATAAGTATTAACACCAGTTTCTTAAGATAAGTGGAGCCTTAGTGGCAAATATTTATATTTGTGTAATATTTATCGAATCACTGTAACTAGCTTCATTTTCTGTGTAATGCTAGTGATTTCTCCTTTATCGCTGTTTATCCAAGCGCTGTTCCACATTTCAAGAATTTCTTTTTTCCATGTTTTTTTTTTTTTTTTTTCTTTTTGTCCTAACGAATGTGATTATAGACTCTTTAAAACTGAATTCCTTTTGGGATAATACGTAACGTTTAGCAATTTCATCTGCCCTCTCATTGCCATGTATACCAATATGGCCTCTAAACCATATGATACACACGTGATTGGTGTTTGTTATATCCATCCCATCCCATCCCATCCCATCCCATTCCATCCATCATTTATTTTGAATTTACGTCCTCCAACGTTAAGTCATATCGGACGATGAATGGAATGGGTAAAATGATGCTGATATGAGCCCGGGGTCCATGGAGCTTAGAGTTACCAGACATTCGTCTTCCAGGATAAGGGTAAACCCCGGAAAAAACCTTATCCAGGTAACTCACCCTGACCGAGATTCCAACTCGGTACCTCCTGAACATGAGGCAGACATGCTACCATCTACGCTACCGAGGCGGGCTATCTTTCCTTATTAAGGTAGCCAGTGAATGTGAAGTGTATTTATCTCTGATAACACTTACAGATGCCTGGGAATCACCGTACATACATGCGCTATAATTCTATAAATTATTTAACATTTCGCGATCAAGATCTAGAATATGTGTAGAAATGTGCAGTGTTTAACGCCCGCCTTTACTACATACGGCACCGCAGGCGGTGACACTGATGATACATGAGATGAAGATGGAGCACCGGTGGAATGAGATAGCGGGGGAAACCGGAGGTGCTGGAGAAAACCCACCCCAGCGCCGTGTTGTCCACTACAGATCTCATTTTGCGGTCGCCTGGGATTGAAACCGGGCCGCCTTGGTGAGAGCCAAGTGGTCTAGAATATGTGATTATGTTCTACATTTATGAGAAGTTAATGTACTTGGTGAATATATTTGTAGTAAAATAGACAAAACGCACTCGTAGGCTATGCTAGTAATACTAAATCCAGGAAATTTAACTTTCTTCCATGACAGAGTGAACGAAAGTGGATAAAGACACTGTGGTAAAAACTGGCCCATACAAGTTCCTCTCGATACTCGATTCTCGATAACGATACGCGATATTTTCCACGATACCCGACACTTCGATACCCGATACCATCAATTTTACTTTTAGTTTCAGTATAAAATAGAATGTTGGAAGAACAGGGTAATGTCAATAAAAGTAAATAGATGAGACAAAACAAAACCATGAGTCTTTTTTTAACCTTACATTAGATATTTTAAAAGCAAAACAGTTCACTTTTATAAGTTTTTGTTAAAATATACTAGCATTGTCACTTTTTCGGGGTCAGGGCGTTTACTTTTTCTGCCAAGTTAAGAGTCCTGCGTGTTAAATAGTACTTCAGAGAAAACTGCTGCAAATATTTAGTGACCTTTATTGTATTTTTTGAAATTTTGAATTTTGAATAGTAATCTACTACATTAGAAAGAGAACATGACAAATTGTCTTTGAGATATGCAATGATATCTTCTTGGGAACTGGTAACTAGTACTGAACTAGACACACAATTACTTTCTTGCATAATGATACTGTGCCGGTACCACATTCCTGACAATTGCTCGAGCTTTCCAATGTTCTATTTGGGACAGTAATATTTTGTAATTTTAAAATAAAATAAAAGATAAGATGTCGATACCATGGAAGGTATCACAGTATCGAGGGTCCATTCCTAGTTGTATCAGACTTTCCCCTCATAAAATATAGACAAAAAACTTAAAATTATGAAGTTATGAAAATTATTTCGCACCTGCTTAGTTATTTTGGAAGATTAATTGTGCGATTCATTGCTTTATTATGTAATTGTGAAATCCGAAAGTAACTTAAAATTTGTCAGCGTAACCTTCTGTTGTGTTTTTCAAATAAAGTTATTACTTTGCTAATAAAAATCTTAGAGCAGAAAATATTGCGGTTATGTTTTAGAGAAAAAAAAACTCAAGCTTTCTCAAATATACATTTTTCAATATAAGTACGAAATTTGACTTTCCTATCAATTTTTGTCAAATTTTACTGAAACTTTGTATGCATGCCTCTAATTCACTTGCAAATCAGTTTTTTATTTTTATTTTGTATTACTTAAATGGTTTATGGGGAAAATTGTCCCTATATGTATGTAAATATCCTCCTATTTTCAGAAATTGTAAACATAAAAAAGTTATATCTATGCAGATAATGCTTACGGCCTAAACCAATATTACATTCTATAACAAACAAAATGAGATTTATAATATAGCAATATCATTTAATTATTTTAATTACCATGATGTAGGTCAACATTTGCAGATTAGTATACATATATTTCCAACAAAAAAGACAAATATATATCATTACTTTGCTAATAAATATCTCAAAACGCTGAAATTTGTACAGTAGTTAATACCGAGATGGATATATTGAGAACCAAGTTTCAAATTAATAGCTTAAATGTGTAGAAAATAAAAACTTCAGTCCTAGTGTACCTTAAGGGAAATGTATATGGCTGATTGTTATTTCAGTCTCTCATATACATCCTTAACAAATGTGAGATTACTAAATATATAATGCGTTAGAAACAGTTAATCTTGGGAATCTTGGGTATATAAATGCTAAGGGATACTAGCATTTAGGATTTTTGGAGAGGAGCAGCAGCAAGCAAACAATTTTTGAAGATATAGAACTCCTACAAATGGTGGTTAACCTAACAAAAAGATTTAATTAGCGTCCCATTACTGAAATAAAATCAGAAGAGAGCGCCCCCCCACCCACCCACCACACACACACAGTTATTTGCTTCAGGTGAGGTCAAATACATGGAAATTGAAATAACTAAGGAACATTGTTTACTATGTTATCTGTTTGTCGATTCTGAGTACACATCTTGTCATGTAGTTTTTTTTTTCTTTGGGTAATTTAGGTCCTCCAACTTCAAGTCATATCGGACGATGAATGGAATAGGTGAAATAATGCTCAAATGAGCCCAAGGTCCATCGAGCTTAGAGTTATCCAACATCCATCCTTCAGGATAAGGGAAAACCCCGGAAAAATCTTATCCAGGTAACTCACCCTGACCGAGATTCAAACTCGGGACCTCTTGAACGTGAGGCAGACATGCTACCACCACGCTACCAAGGCGGGCCTGTAGGATTAGGTTTAGGATTACTATCTAGGGGATTCGGACTATGCCCCAAGTGGAGCATCCGCGGGAGGAAGGATGAGGCGAGGGGAGACAAAGGACCGCCGTCCCAAGAAGCCATGATAGTGCAGAAGGCAGGGTCCCTATATTTTGCTTAGATGGAAACCTCCTCCAGCTATGACAACGCATATTCTACCTGCTGTGGTGCGAAAGTGGTCTCAGCAGCTGCTTCGGAGACCGGCAACTGACCTACCGGAGGAGGAAATAGTTCATCCTGCCAAGAACCGCCGAGACTCCCGCCGACACTTCTACCCTGAAAGATTCTACCAGATGAGAGATGATATGAAATGATAATGGAGATGAAATGGAGGGAAAGGAAATTCAAGGGATATAATTCTCGGATGGCGACCCGGGCAACCCCCGAAAAACTGGGTCAGGTAGGTCAGCCACGGGAATCGAAACCGGGCCTCCCGAATGTGGACCACAGACGAAACCTACTGAGCATGTTGTAATGTAACGGAACGAAGAATTGGAATGTGCATAAATATACATACAACATATATGTAATAAAACAGTTGCTAAACAATGATTGCAATAAACTTCAATTCTTCATAAATATAATTAATAAGAAAAGTGAAAAGTAAGAGTAAGACCTAGAGCTGTTTACGTACAAAAGTTCAAAGTATGAAACTTCGGACATAAATGTTACAAACACATATAACTAGGAACACAAGGAGAGTGAGAGGAAAAAGGAGCGGGGAAGGAAAGGGGTAAAGAGTGAGAGTAAGAGAGTGAGAGAGTGAGAGAGAGGGTGAGAGAGAGAGGGAGAGAGAGAGGACTTAATAATAAACACGTAAAGCAATGCGCAACCTTAAAATCAATAATTGATCGTCTTCTTGGTCGATTGGTCAGCGAGTTGACTTCTCACCTGGAGGTGCCCGGTTAAATTCCCTGCTAGGATTAGAAATTTTTCTTTAATTAGAGGTACTCTCTACCACCCCCCCCCCCCCCCCATGATGTCTAGAAGTGTGAACGTAAATTAAGAATTATGAAATCAACAGTAGCCTAACATGGAACACATCATCTGTTTACTATTTGAGTGTAATTAAACAAAATATGGAAAGCAGATCAATTTTTATTTCATGTGTAACTAATTGTGAAACTATTTCCATATTATGAAGCCACTTAACATTCACAGGACTTATTTAAACATTGCAAGTCTTACGTGTTACAAATGAGTTTGTTTTATCCGCAACTCTCGTGAAATTAAACGCTGTAGGGTATTCTCATCCCTTAATAACACTTATGTCTTTTTACTTAAAATCTAAATTCAATTTCAGTTAATAAAACAGAATTTACCTCGTCCAACCATTCATACCAGCCTTCAATTAAAAGATTAATAAATATGCTACCTTTGCACAGTCAAAATACTGCGGCAAACATTAACAAGCGACTATGGCTGTGGAACTCATTTTCTTGTCCCCAAAATGTATGCAATAGCAATCACATGACATACGTGATATTCGATTATTTTAACGATTAGGGAAGTAAATCTTGTATATTAAAATTACTTAATTAAAGGTTAAATCGGAACCACTCCTACCAACTGCAGTCATTAACATATATAATTTAACAACAGCTGCTACATTAAAAGAAGGCTAGAATTCCAAATGTTCGGTTTTACCTTTGTGACGTTCCGTCCTTATTTATTAAAATCTGAGTCATGAAGAAGGAGGGGAACATACCTACTTAAAGGATGAAGACGCAGCACGTCACGTTGCCCATTTCGACCCAAGTATTTCCTGCACGCCAAACCTTCTGCTTCAATAACATGATTATAAAACCGATACGTACTAAATGAAACGTCTGGAAAACAAAAAACGCTTGCAGTCCGGCTTGGCGTTTGCCTGCTGCTAGCGGTGTAAACTTGAACTAGGAGAACATGCTCTCGACGAAAATGAAGGCGTATCCTGAACTTCTTTTTTAGATCTAATCTTCAGTAAGAGCACACGTTAGGCTGCGTGTAATGAAGGTGGAATATTGGGGGTTTGAGGGCCAACCCAGCACTTTTCGAAATATTAGCGTTTTGTTACGTACTTCCCATTAACTGTTGCTACGTGTTAAATTGTGACCATCTGCCGAGAAGTGTGGGGCTGTAATCCAAGATGAAATCGTTAATTTTTTTTTTTTTTTTTTTTTTTTTTTTTTTTTTTTTTTTTTTTTTTGCCCCTCGTGTTACAAACAACCCTTTTATTTTTAAAAGTTTTTGCACATATCTAATGGTCGACTTGAAGTAGTGGGAGTATGATCTGAAATGACTGAACTGTGAATTTCCCTTCCATTTGCACATAAATCAGTTATGGATATGATAATCACACTCACTTGTATACACAAATTATACATCTCTACTTAAATGTCTATATCACATATTTCCTTACCCGCTGTCGTTTATTCTTCCACAGGATAGTTTGGAGTGGAGAAATAGTTTTGAAAATCTTGGAGTCACATCTTAGTAAGACCTCGAATAATAATTTGGATATTTATATAAGTTTTAGTATTTTAATTGCGCTGTTCTGACCCCAGGGGTCTCAAATATATTTTCCATTGAAATATCGATATTAAATACCTTCCCTACCAACTAGATACCCAGTGGATAACTAAATATTCTAGCAGCCAAATTAGAAGAAATAACTTCAATGTTTAGTATCCAGAAGTAACATTTTATTTAAATTTAGATTCTTTCTAGCTTCGAGGCATGCATTTCGTGCTATAAAATATGAAATTGCAGGAAAAATATGTTTTTATCTGAAGGCGAAAAGACATACAGTTAAAAATTATCAAAGTTTTATCTATATTACTCATTAATGTCTTAGACTTTACGACTTCAGAGATTTATTTATTCGTTAGACTATGTTGGTAACATTGTCAAGTGCTATTAAACTCACCCTCTCAGCTGCATATAATAATTAATTAAGGCACAAGAATTAAAACTGATTTTAGTGAGCTAGTTAATACCTCCCTGTGCCAAAAGGCTCGTCTAGCAAACATTTCTACTCGCAAAATAAAATCACTTGTAACTCAATGTCATACATTGCTTTTAAAACACTCTGATAAGTGTCAAATAACAATAGAATAGAACTATATTGATTGTTAGTCTATATGTAACTAAGGAAATTGACACCTATAACGAGATCAACAGACGTTGGCAGGGAGAATAGATTTTTGATGATTTTGTTAATTCGGCAGCAGTGCTTACTTTACACTTTCGGTATTTGCAGCAGGATCTCTGAAAATACTAAAAACAGGCAAAAAGGAAATATTGGTTCATTTCAATCTTTCGGAATTGATTCATAAAATGATAATCATAAGACATTAAACTATTTATGCATGTACTTAAAAAGGAATATTTTACATTTTTTATTGTCTGTTAAATCTGGTGGTGTATAATATAACTGCAGAAAGTTTAAATATCATCTTTACCATGTATTGGCGAATAATTATTCTATATTACAATTTATATTTACATACTTTTAGAACATACATATGTAAGCTAGCTTTTCTCGGCCCTATACCTGTAGAATCGCTTTAAACATGCTGCTTTTGTTCCGTTGATCCAAACTAATATTTAAACAATCTCAAACCTAATAATTTAAAAATTTATTTTGTAAATTTTGATGCAGTTGTAACTGTTTTAGAGGAGATTAAAATCTCTATCCATCCAATGTTAAAATTGCTAACTTAAGGTGCACGTTTCCCTGGAAGTATTTACAGATATCATAGTTAAATTTTTACTGCTGTTTTAAGTATGTGAATCGTTCTTTTTTTTTTCAAGGTCTAGTGTGATTGTTCTGTGTTCAAAATTTCAGATATTTATCATTCCTATTTTTTTTTTTTTTTTTTTTTTTTTTTTTTTTTTTTTTTTTTTAGAAAGCTGCACCTTTCTAACAGAAAATGTATTCATGGGAATATTAAAATGAAGCAAACAATTAAAGGAAGGAGAATCATGATATAGAAGGAGAAATCCACTTATTAAAAAGTGTCCAAGGTCCAGCTGCATTAATCACGTGCGAAAAAAACTTCGTAAAGAAATATGAAAGAACATTGTTTAATTTCGACACTACCTTTGAAGAAAGCCCAAACTTCAAGGTTATCAAGATACCGACAGAGACGCACCTATCGCCTCCAATGAGTTCACCAAACCAACGTCCATTAGTCGACAACAGCTGATGATGTTAGGAAGATCCTAACGAAACGCGTTCTAGGTAAATACTAGCAATAAGTGGAGTATTGAGTATTAGTTCGACTCAAAATTATATTAATTTTGTGGCTCATTGTATTATAGTCCTTACATATTGGAATTAAAGAATAACTCGTTTTCAAAATTCCTTTGTTTACTATTTTTCCCTTGCACAGGCAGCAGCCATCTTAGAAATGGTGGTGCCAGTGACTGCAGCGTAAATTCCGCTGTAAAATGAGCTAAATGTCGTATTTTTAATCCAATTGTCTAAATTATTTTTCCAAATTAATTAAAATGAGGTGTCATGCAGCAGAATTTTAAACAATTTATTAAGAATATTTGTAATGCTTTCCTAACACTAAACTATATATCAAAATGTTCAGAAAATGTCAAGAAGTAATAATATAACTTTAAAAATATAAAATGTAATTTCTTAACCCACCCAATTGTCCTTTTAACTTCCGCTTAAGTTTAGGAATAACCCTTTAAATGCTAGGAAGGTATAACATATCATTACCACCAAGTTGCCGGTAAATTTAAATAAACATTTAACGTAAAATCCGTTATTTGAATATAAATTTCTATTGTTTACTTAAGTTTGCTTACTATCCTGCTAATAAGAATGCGGGCTGTCCTGATAAAGAAACTACAGTACGGCCGTTGGATCTCCGGCTCTGACATTTTGCGATTGCAGGAAGTGGAGGGAGAAGGTTAACAGTACCAACATACACTAATGAGCAATTGAAAACATATCCTCAAAATTATCTTTAGAAGGAAAATATGGGACCATATTAGCTTTAAAACACTGAAATATAACTTGCAATTTCATTATCATGTAAGTTATTCTTTACAACACCACTCTATTCGAATATTTCTTTCACACCTTTCACGCACATTAACTGCTTCTGTTGGTAGTACTTGGAGTCTCTACATCCGGTGTCGTGGTCAGGAAGTTAAAACTGTCTCATAGTGCCCATCAGCATTGTCACTGCTAGGTTTGGCTTGCGAATCTAACACCGTGTTGACAGCTTAATTTTGTTTGGACCACGTGGCTTCAGTTGCTTGCGGTGGTGAACTTTCTTTGCTATTTTGTGCGTGCGCGAATTTCGATTTTTAGTGTCTGTAACTCCTATAATAATCGCTATTATAATAATATGGCTACTGGTTCGTGAAATATGTAAATGTGTGAAGTATTTAAAATACGCATGTTCCTTTGATATTCCCGCTAAAGAACAGGCAACAGCCTGCTTCCCCCTCTCGAGATATGTCAGAGCCCCAGAACGGGCGGCCAAACTGTAGGTATGATTGCTGGTTTGAAAAAGGTTTATAGGTTCATCCTATTAAGGCAGTCCAGAAATCTGTTTTATTACCAGTTTTAGTAACATCACTTGAAATGTCGATTGCACAGAGACAAAGACAGTGAGGAAAACGGTGCAAAAGAGAGGTATATAATAGGGCGAAAATGGGAAGAGAGGAACGGGTGGCAGAGTGAAAATACGGAAACAGAGAAACGGTGAGTGAGGGCTAGAAAGAGAGAGAGGGAGAGACAGTAAAAAAGAGAAAAAAAGCAGGCAACTGTGGCTTCTTGTAGGAAGCATTAGAATGAAACGTGCATTTTGTTTCGAACCACAAGCAAAACGGAAACTAGTGTCGCAAAAAACTTCATTGAATATGAAGATAGTGCAGTGCCCTAAGGAATCTAAAATCTTGTTTGTCCGGTTGTGTGATTTAAATAAAAAAAGCACTGTCTCGTTTGAAATCACAGTGACAAAGAAGTGCATGCTAATGAAGGCTCGGGACTTGTCAAATCCGTCACAGATCAGATGCTGCTTCGCGCACCACTGGACTGGAAATAACAATAGGTACACATACATGGCGGTAAAAACAAGAGAATTTTATTTTCCTGGAAGCTCCAGGCAGCGTCGCTTAATCGATTAAATGTTTTATTGTTTCATTTTTGTCGCAATGCTGCTGCCGCTGCGAGGTCTGTATTTTGATGATGCGTCCGTCTTTGGTTACTTTACATACACACGTAACGATGACGATGATGTCCGCACGCCGGGTCCTGGTTCGTAACCCCACTGTCTCCATTCCAAGATTCTCCTACACGGTCAAGATGCATTTCATATAGCTATAAGGCTTAGTAAGTAGGTACATCTTTGATAAAACTTAGAAAGAAAAATTACATTCATATGACTTTCTCTCTACTCGTACAAATAATTCTTACAAGTACTTATTTTTCTATCTACTTCCTTTTTATAAACATTTGTAGAAATTCTTAATATCTTATTGAAGGTTATCTGCTTGCTCAGATAACTAAACAACAAATGTCTTCCCATTTGAGAAAAGGTAAGAACGTATTGGAAAATTTAAAGTACACGTAACAAGCAATATCTGGGAAATGGTTAATGGCACAAAACGTGCACTCGACATAAACTGTATGTTTTAACGAGATCATCATTTTTTGTTCCATTTATACCCTGCCTTTAACTGCAATGTTCATATCGGTGGTGGTTCTCGTTTGGAACACATCGCCTATTGGCAATGGTGTTGACTCGTATACGCTGGTACCTTGGATTTTCCTTTTTAATCATTAGATCACGCACACATTCGTACTCTCGTTCATACGGAAGATGGGGAATCATCTTCGTTGGAGAAAAGTCCCCACCCCCAACTGAGGGGTAGAACCCGGGATCCCTCGAACAGGTGCCCTACCGACTGAGCTATGGGGCTAGCTGATCTATATTTTGTGTAGTAAAATTTTGTTTATCTCTTAAAGTTTATCAGAACCTCAGAAGCTATTTCTAGAAGATTCAGCGTACTCCATTTCATTTATCATGAACATACCTTAATATATTTTAATCACAGACTTTCGAGCCATGTTTGATAAAATCACAGACCAACTAACACAGAAAATTCCAATAAAAAGAGGCATAAGACAAGGTGATTCCTAAGTCCATTCCTATTCAGCATTGTTATAGATGTAATAATTAAACAAATGAGATGTGAAAGAGATAGAGTTTGGGAGATAAACGATTAGAATGATACGTCATGCAGATTATATACTTGTAACAGAAACGAAGGATAATCTATAAAGTTTTTGAATGAGTGCCATCCTAAATGTGAGAAGTTTAATATGAAATTTTCCATAAACAAAACAAAAGCGTTAACCATTGGTAAGGAACCATTGACAAGTTAGCATGTCAATTATTTGGGCGTTAATATCACTAGTGAGGGAAATTTGTTCCAAGAAATTAACCATTAAGTTGTGAAAGCATAAAAAATACCTGGATGTGTTAATGAATTAATATGGAGAAATAAATACATAAGAAAAGAAACAAAAATAGAAATGTATAAAGCATTAGTTCAACTAGCTGGGAGCAGTCAGGCTCAGAGGCCTTCAATAACTTAAGTACAGCTTAGCACTTTGGCTCTAGTTGGGCATTATTGCTTGGGAGGAGGTATGAAGGGAAGACTGCATCCAGATGAAGAAGCAAGGAAACGCAGGACCAAAATTGGAGGGAATTCCAGACTGTGCTCACAGAATATCAGACTCCTGAGAGGAAAGGATGAGATGGGAATATTCTACAGCCATGGCGACATCGTAATATATGTTGGAGGTTCTCCATCTTGGCACCAGGGTTGGTCATACAGCCGTCAGTTGTATGGATTTCAATAGCATCCATCCAACAGCACAGGCGATTACAAGGCCATCTCTATGCCGAGAACGGAAAATAAAATTCCCCACATTGTAGCAGAACACTCACATTTCGTCGACACTGAAGAACCTGAAAAGGTCGAATTGAAATATAGTGAAATGAAATGTAGGGACGGGAAGTCGCGAAAAGAAAATTATTCCAACCCTGGCATTCGCCTAGTCACCAAGGAAAACGCGAGAAAACGTTTGGTAAGATTGGCTGGTCATTGAGGAACGAATCTGGAACCGCGTGAATGCTATTCCGAAGCTTTACCACCTGAACCAGCCCGTAAATAAGGACGGTTCTTGTCAACTAGCCCTGCCTGTGTCACTTGCAACTCTGGGATCCTATGAATAACCGAGATAGGAAGGGGTCTCTAACGATTCCATCCTGATGTCAGTCATACCTATCTTAGACAACCACCACCCTGGAATGAGCATGACACACTCAAAGACAGACAGAGAGAGAGAGAGAGAGAGAGAGAGAGAGAGAGAGAGAGAGAGAGGCCCCCCAGTTTCCCTATGCGTAAGGAAAATCTTTGCTGCCACAAACCAACACGTTAATGTCAGTGGTTCTATTCCCATTAGTCCTGGACCGAAGAACCAAGGACCCGAGCCTCCTTCGACCAGGGAGCTACCGAACTGTCCCCAAAGGGCGCCCGGCATCTCCGTGGGGCTTTCATAGGGCAAGACCTAGACACAAACAAGCCCCCACCCCATCTGGTCCTGTAGACTCAAGACGGGATGGAAGTGGATACGCCACTTACGCGCGCCAACTCCAAAATGGGAAGGCTACCGATATGACCTCGGTGGGGCCACCTGGTGATCTAGCACACCTTCTACTAGCTATGCAGGCTAGTACGCGGGAAATTTAATGGCTTCCCTCAACCCCGTCCGGAGACGTACCCGATCACCCACGGGTTTCGGGAACCACTGCCCCCTCGAGACCAACCCAATCGGAACAACTCCCGATCAGGGAGGGGCTCGAAAGTTTGGCCCGAGGTTCCCCTCGTAACGTCAGAGATACCACGAGTGCTAGGGGTCCGCAGCGCCCGCACCACGGTAACTGATCCCCTCCCCTACGAGGCCACAAACCAACAGCCATCACTTGACCTACATCAAATGATGTGAAACAGATAAAAGGATATGATACAAATAAGAAAACTATGGCAGATAGAAAGTGTCCCAGTTAACCCAACAACCCGAGAAAACTAAAGAAAAGGCTGTAGTCAGAGTGATCGAACGGTTCCTCCCGAATGCGAACTTCGTTTGTTTCCCCAAAGCCATCTAGATCTGTTTAAATGGACAATATAATGGTGTGCAATCAGCACAAGTAATCTTATATCCCTTTTTGTCACGTAAAATGCATCAGATGATACAATTTTGATTGAGTTACTTCATCTTTACGTGGGTTTGTAAGAAATAGGTATAGAAGGCCTTTTATAAATGTAAGTATGGATTTATTTACAGTTTTAAAACTATAAAATATTAATGACTTTTTGTTGTTGAAAATTTTAACTATCACACACCTTATTAGTATGAATAAGTATGGGATAGAAAAGAAAAAATAAGAAAAGAAAAGAAGTCAGAAACTGAGCAGAGAGTGGTGTTTTGTAAAATATTGGGAAAATGTTTTTCGTTCTCCTGTTCAACATGCACTAATCTTATTATGACTTCAAGCACTGCATTTTGCAGAATGATGTCTTGCAATGTTAGCAATTTCCTATGAGAGTGTGTGCTTCAATTGTTAGCGGGCTGTTGAATATGTCAGCAAAACTCGATCTTTATGATAACCCCACAAATAACTCGGTCAAATAGAGATTTGGAAATATGGGAGTCCTTTCTTGGAAAGTGTTTACTGAACACGACCACCAAGATCTGGGTAATTATTTCTCAGAGTTGTAAATTTGAGTTTACAGTGTCATCTTCAAGATAAAGATTTTCGTGTCGTGATTCCGCAGTCTAGGGATGACAAACATCTGTATTATGTCATAGTACACTCACCATTTACAGTAACAGTCTCTCTTATCGCATTGTTTTCGAAGTAACAATCGCCAATGATGAATTGTGGATCGAGGTCTTGCCATATAGTAGCTTTTAAATCATGAAAACCTTCTTATATTAAAATTTGAGGGTCATTTTCTGCCCAAATTCGGTAATTGTGTGTGTACAGTTCACCATTAAGAGAGAAGAATGCCTCCTCTATTTAGAAAAAGTTAATTCTGCGATGCTACAAATGAAGCAAAATCGTGTCTGTCCCACTTGTCACTTTCTCTGAGCGCAAACTTTGGATAAAGGCCAAGATTTTTCTTAGTATTCCCCAAATTCTGGCGTTACTCATCATATATTACCGGGATACCTGAGCAAAGTTAGTCATTTTATAATGTATTATTTCTGCTTACTTCATTATTTGCATAAAGCGCCTCAACAACAGTGATAGCCTTGATTACCTTTTGGCCTTCTGCATTTCTTATCAGCAACAGAACGTGTTTCCTCAAATTTTCTGATTAAATTCCCGTAATTACGAATGGAACATGGGCCTGCTTTTAAATTGTTGATAATTCCACATTTCCTCAGACCTTGAGATTTTTTTATGATAGCATTGAATCAACTATCTACATGTATTCTATTATTTAATGTTAGAGAAAAGATTTGTAACCTAAACATTGTTACAGCAGCATAACTAAATTTACTAACGTTCTATTAAAACAAAAAGTTATCCATCAGCTGCAAGAAAAAAGAACCACAGCACATTACTCGTACTTACCAATTATGTGACTTATTTGGTTTTTATCCCATTTATTTTTAGTAGTTCAATATTTGAAGAGACTTTTGAAACATACTTTACATACTTTAAATTTTAATCATCCTAATATTTAAAAGAATAATTCAATATTTATAGGAGGGCTATTCAATAAAGAATTATCACTTCTATTTATTTATTTATTTATTTATTTATTTATTTATTTATTTATTTATTTATTTATTTATTTATTTATTTATTTATTTATTTATTTATTTATTTATTTATTTATTTATTTATTTATTTATTTATTTATTTATTTATTTATTTATTTATTTATTTATTTATTTATTTATTTATTTATTTATTTATTTATTTATTTATTTATTTATTTATTTATTTATTTATTTATTTGTTTGTTTGTTTGTTTGTTTGTTTATTTGTTTGTTTATTTGTTTGTTTATTTGTTTGTTTATTTGTTTACTTATTTGTTTACTTATTTGTTTACTTATTTGTTTACTTATTTGTTTACTTATTTATTTACTTATTTATTTACTTATTTATTTACTTATTTATTTATTTATTTATTTATTTATTTATTTATTTATTTATTTATTTATTTATTTATTTATTTATTTATTTATTTATTTATTTATTTATTTATTTATTTATTTATTTATTTATTTATTTATTTATTTATTTATTTATTTATTTATTTATTTATTTAGTTATTTATTTATTTATTTATTTATTTATTTATTTATTTATTTATTTATTTATTTATTTATTTATTTATTTATTTATTTATTTATTTATTTATTTATTTATTTATTTATTTATTTATTTATTTATTTATTTATTTATTTATTTATTTATTTATTTATTTATTGATTTATTGATTTATTGATTTATTGATTTATTGATTTATTTATTTATTTATTTATTTATTTATTTATTTATTTATTTATTTATTTATTTATTTATTTATTTATTTATTTATTTATTTATTTATTTATTTATTTATTTATTTATTTATTTATTGATTTATTTATTTATTTATTTATTTATTTATTTATTTATTTATTTATTTATTTATTTATTTATTTATTTATTTATTTATTTATTTATTTATTTATTTATTTATTTATTTATTTATTTATTTATTTATTTATTTATTTATTTATTTATTTATTTATTTATTTATTTATTTATTTATTTATTTATTTATTTATTTATTTATTTATTTATTTATTTATTTATTTATTTATTTATTTATTTATTTATTTATTTATTTATTTATTTATTTATTTATTTATTTATTTATTTATTTATTTATTTATTTATTTATTTATTTATTTATTTATTTATTTATTTATTTATTTATTTATTTATTTATTTATTTATTGTTTTTATTTTTCATTTTTTTTTGACAACGCACCTTATCTCATCCACATAATTTTTATGGTCCTTCTCAAAATAGTCTCCCCTGAATGCGATGAACTTGTTTCAGCGTTTCTGCCAGTCTTAAAAGACATGCTGGAAACCATTTTTTTAAGATATCCTTCTAAATCGCCTCCGCAGCCTTCATCACTGCTTCAGATGATGGATAATGCCTCCACGAAGGCGTTTCTTCAAAGATTGGCAATAGAAAAACGTCACATGGTGCTAAATCCGGACTATAGGGAGGGTGAGGGATGCACTTCACGTTGATTTTTGCAAGATATTTAGCAACAACATTGGCAATATGCGGCCGCACATCTAGCCTGCTTCACGGAAATGTAGTCTTTTGCGCCTGATATGAACTTGCAATGTTTTCAGGACGTCCCTGTAGTATTGTCCAGCTACTGATGTGTGTGCAGGTACAACATGCTGATAAACCATTCTATGAATATCAAAGAAGGAGATGACCATAACTTTGTCAGCAGAAGCAACCACTTTTGCTTTTTGGGGTTCAGTGATGAAGGAGATTTCCACACTGAGCTTTGCTGTTTGTTCTCAGGATCAAAATGTTGCAGTCAAGTTTCATCAGCAGTGATTACGTTTGAAAGAAACTCTGGATCTTCCTCTAACATCAACTTTAAGTGCATGATACCTCCACTGCAGTAGTAGGCGATACTGAACATGTCTGAACTTGCCTAGTTCTCACAGACGGGAACCAAGAGTACCAAAATTGAAACTACTACGGCGTGTTTGTTTCACATTAAGCTAACGGAAAATAATAAGACTGAATTTTAGTGCGAAAAATTGTGACCCTAAAAAAATTACGATCATTCTTTATTGAACAGCCCTCGTATATTGAAGTGTAATTGAGATATATAAAAATGTTAAACTTTCATGTATTTATTAGATTCTGCATCTCACATAATACTAAGTTTTCATTCTTTTAAAACAATTCTCTAGGATATTTTAGCACTGTTAACGTGAATATTATGTCGTGGTTATGTTTAAAAAATCAAATTTCAAAGTTTTCATCTGAATTGTCAGAAATTTATTGAAATTGGCAATTTTTGTAGAGTACCTACAAGTGTCGAATATTTGCTTAGTCTTTTGAGTATTTGTATGTCAAATATTCAACTAATGTACATTATATACTTTATATATTATAGTTTGACACCTGCAAATGCTATAGTTTTTTTTTTTTTTTAATTTTGAAGGTATCACATATCAAGGCATTTCAAAAATTTTAATAATTTTAGTTATCTGTATTTTTCTTATAACTACAGCTAAATGTAGCTATGGTAAATATACAGTGAAATATTGCTCTATTAAAAAGTATATAGAGGACTAAGTATATAGAGAACAAGAACAATGGGTAGAGAAATCCATGTGAGTGTACAACTATCACTACCTTCCTTGCTACCCTGTGACCAAGTTGACGATGGTGATATTGATTATTTTGTGGAAATATAGAGTCAGAGTGAAAAATTCAATGCCATAGTCGGGATTTGAACCACAGATCTTTCTGCCTCCGTCCGGCTACCATAAGCCTTTGAGCTACCATGGCCAACATGCCATTGATTATTTCATCTTCCGATCAGGAGATAAACGCGGATTATTATATTTCCTAAGTTCATGGCCTCGGGTGTACGTACAAGCGATAACAGGAATCCCCAACGGAAGAAGGAAATCCAGACCGAGCAAGGCCAGTTTGGTAACGAGCGTCACAGTTTAACATGAGTCCACCAGATGGCTCTCTGCAAATTACCTCGGGACACTTTGGGTTTGAGCTTTCGGCAGGTGGCCGATGTATCTCACACGCAAACACCGATACAAAAAATTACACACGGTCATTCCCTATTAAAATATAGTTATAATAGCTTTTGTTTTTATCTTTGGTTCGTAGTACTAATGATAAAAGGCCTTGTGTTTGTTCAGGAGAATAAACAAACACTCCACCTGGCTGTACAAAAATATTAGCTTATTAAAAATGAAAAACTTATTGGAACTTATTTTCTTTCGCCAATTAGAATCACTTATAGATACAACATCGAGGGCAGCTGCGATCTTCAAATTTGAACTTTTTATCATTTGCATTGCTCTGTGTTAAGAACAGCACATTTCGAACACCTTTCAATACTTATTATGCTTTGCTATTTCCTTTTATAATTAAATTCCCCGTAAATGGGAAATTTTTTGCAACCCGCAAATAAATTCGACATAATTTTTACCCTCAGATGCCTTAGCAGAAAATGATCGATGCCTTGACGTTTCTTTGTGAACAGCAAAAATAAAAAACGAAAAGTTAAAAGAATATCAAATTGTATGTCTGTCACTTTCCAAAGATTGGATACGAAGATTGGTAAAAAAAGTTCCGTAGCTGACATTATCTTTGTGCGGGAAAATGTTCGCTATCTTATATTTTCTGAAAATTGTTTCTCGTGATTTTCATAAATGTAATATTAGCTGTAAGAGGCGTAACTTAGGTATAAAAAGCATAACACAAAAATGAAGAATGGATTAAATATGAGTAACTTCCAAGGATGAGGCACGAAAATTAAAAATAAAATAATATTTGCACTACAAAGTATCTTTTGTATGTAAAGTATTCGAAAATGTTGCATTTTGTAAAAAGCAAAAATTTTCAAATAATTTTAATTTGAATCCCGTTTTTTTTTTTTTTTTTTTTTTTTTTTTTTTTTTTTTTTTTTTTTTTAAGTTTTACGTCCTCAAACGTTAAGTCATATCGGACGATGAATGAAATGGGTGAAATTATGCTCAAATGTATCCAGGGTCCATAGAGCGTAGAGTTAACCGACATTCGTCTTTCTGGATAAGGGAAAACCCCGGAAAAACCTTATCCAGGTAGCTCACCCTAACCGAGATTCGAACTCGGGACCTCTTGAACGTGAGACAGACATCTACGCTACCGGGGCGGGCAGAATGCCGGATGCTATGCCTTTAGGACAATTAAAATGTATGTATCTCTTGGATTCTTTGGAAATAGCCTCTGGAGTATTGTTCATTCTGAATTATTTTTAGATAACTGCTAAATGTAAAAGACAGAAAACATAAACATTTTATGTCAAATAAACTTTTTGGGGGAGTTAACCCTTACGAGATATTGCTTGTTGTTTGAATTTTTAAATACTTTTACTTTTCTGAAGTATGAATTCGTCATTTCCCCCTTCTGGTCATGCAAAGTGAACAGAATTTCAAAGTTATCACATTGCAACCAGATCTTTATATAGTCTGTTGCTTAAAGCCTATTGTAGTTTTTGTATCTACATTGTACTAATAAGGAAATATACACTCCTGGAAATTGAAATAGGAACACCGTGAATTCATTGTCCCAAGAAGGGGAAACTTTATTGACACATTCCTGGGGTCAGATACATCACATGATCACACTGACAGAACCATAGCCACATAGACACAGGCAACAGAGCATGCACAATGTCGGCACTAGTACCGTGTATATCCACCTTTCGCAGCAATGCAGGCTGCAATTCTCCCATGGAGGCGATCGTAGAGATGCTGGATGTAGTCCTGTGGAACGGCTTGCCATGCCATTTCCAGCTGGTGCCTCAGTTGGACCAGCGTTCTTGCTGGACGTGCAGACCGCGTGAGACGACGTTTCATCCAGTCTCAAACATGCTCAATGGGGGACAGATCCGGAGATCTTGCTGGCCAGGGTAGTTGACTTACATCTTCTAGAGCACGTTGGGTGGCACGGGATACATGCGGACGTGCATTGTCCTGTTGGAACAGCAAGTTTCCTTGCCGGTCTAGGAATGGTAGAACGATGGCTTCGATGACGGTTTGGATATACCGTGCACTATTCAGTGTGCCCTCGACGATCACCAGAAGTGTACGGCCAGTGTAGGAGATCGCTCCCCACACCATGATGCCGGGTGCTGGCCCTGTGTGCCTCGGTCGTATGCAGTCCTGATTGTGGCGCTCACCTGCACGGCGCCAAACACGCATACGACCATCATTGGCACCAAAGCAGAAGCGACTCTCATCGCTGAAGACGACACGTCTCCATTCGTCCCTCCATTCACGCCTGTCACGACACCACTGGAGGCGGGCTGCACGATGTTGGGGCGTGAGCGGAAGATGGCCTAACGGTGCGCGGGACCGTAGCCCAGCTTCATGGAGACGGTTGCGAATGGTCCTCGCCGATACCCCAGGAGCAAAAGTGTCCCTAATTTGCTGGGAAGTGGCGATGCAGTCCCCTACGGCACTGCGTAGGATCCGACGGTCTTGGGGTGCATCCGTTCGTCGCTGCGGTCCGGTCCCAGGTCGACGGGCACGTGCACCTTCCGCCGACCACTGGCAACAACATCGATGTACTGTGGAGATCTCACGCCCCACGTGTTGAGCAATTCGGCGGTACGTCCACCCGACCTCCCGCATGCCCACTATACGCCCTCGCTCAAAGTCCGTCAACTGCACATATGGTTCACGTCCACGCTGTCGCGGCATGCTACCAGTGTTAAAGACTGCGATGGAGCTCCGTATGCCACGGAAAACTGGCTGACACTGACGGCGGCGGTGCCCAAATGCTGCCCAGAGAGCAGCATTCGACGGCCAACACCGCGGCTCCTGGTGTGCCCGCTGTGCCGTGCGTGTGATCATTGCTTGTACAACCCTCTCGCAGTGTCCGGAGCAAGTATGGTGGGTCTGACACATCGGCGTCAATGTGTTCTTATTTCCATTTCCAGGAGTGTATTATAAAACCTACGAATATTTATGGCGATTAATATGAGATGGTTAGAAGAATACCTTGTGTAATAGAAATTCTTTGAAATTATGAGTAAAATTGAAGTTTCGACAGATTAAAGAGATTTAGCTGACGCTTCGGACTCCAATTTGGAAGGTCGTGGGTTTAATCCCCGTAGACTGGCAGATTTTCACGGTTTACCGTTGTCTGTGTGACCAGTTGGATTAGACTGGTTTAGGCTACGGAAGGGATTCGCCACGGAGTTTCCGTCTTGACCTATTGTACGCATGTTCCAAGTGAGGCATCGCTGGGAAGAAGGATAAGGCGAGAGGAGACAGAGGGCGGCCGAGCCAACAGTCACGACAGTGCAGAGGGCAGGTTCCATATTATAGACTAGCTAGAAACAAACTCCCCAACAGGACAATACTACCGGCATCACAAACCCCGTATTTCAGAAAGGGCTCACGAGCCCGGCCCGGAAACCGAAGACCGTCCTTCTGGAGGAGGAGGTGTCTAGCAGGAGCATACAGCGCTGAGACTCCTGCCAACACTTCTACCCTGAAAGAGATCACTAGACGAGAGATGATAATGTAGATGAAATGGACGGACAGGAAATTCGGGGTGTTACTGAACTTAAGCAGCATTCACCTGGCAATCCGGGAAAACTTCGGGTCAGAGAGGTCGGCCACGGAATCGGACTGAGACCTCCCGAATGCGGCCTACAGAGGAACCTCCTGAGCCATCCCACTCGGTATGCTTACTTAAATACTATATTTTCTTTTCGTGACTTCCCTTCACTGTAGTTTCTTATCTTCCTTATGGATATGTATGACTGAAGTATCATGAACATACTCAATAAATCGCCTTTTCCTCTTTTTAGTCATTAAACAGTGTAAGCCTTCCTGAATCCAAAGAATACTTACATAGCCATTTTTAAATACTTTAATCCAGTTTGAAAATTACGTGAAAGCTAGCGTTGCATATGAATTCTAATTCGTTATCATTATTTTCTCACTATTGAAAATTTCAGCATTTTTCATTATTTAAAATGTTCCTTGCGTCGTAGTTTTAGTGTTAGAATAATGAAACTGGCTACACACGTTCATAGAGACACAGTGAATAGAAATTGCCCTGGGTTTTATTTTGAGATGCACTTAAGCACACTTTCTTTACTTTAAAACACAAAAATATCAAATTTTGGTCCAAAAATGCCATATCCATAGCTTTAAAACTTTCTGGAGCCTTTAGCTATTGAGACACAGAGAACCCTAGGACAAATTTAAAAAATGGATGTATTGGGAACCTGCTGTTATAATATTAGACCAAAATATAAGTTATTTTGTCGAAAGAGACTTTTTAGGTGACGTAACCAAAAATAAATAAATGTGACCATATTTGCCAAACTATCAGAGTGAAATTGACAAAATTTGTGCTGTATCATATTTTCAATAAGTTACATCTGTAATATAAATTTTAAAGAGCTAGCCTTATTAGTTCAGGATTTCATCATAAGATAAGCTTTCAGATTCATGGTGCACTGCTGTGCCGGATAGTTTGCAAGGATGCTGCGTATTGTTAATACTATTTTCATTTCAATGCTGGGCAGTTCATGAAAACATTGTCCTCACGTAGACGGACGACGCTTGTCGACTCGGGACTCGGAGAGTTGTGACTACGCAGTGGATCCTGACGCCTGGTTGAAAATGTCAACACTTGGTAAAGACCTCGGCACGTCTTTCTGCCTACGAACTTATGTCCTGTTGCAGTTCTCTCACTTCATCTCTTCCTCATTGGCAGTATGGAGGTCGCACAGCGATCGACTTTCTTTTTTCCCAAGTGAGTTAATGAGAAATGCTTTTTGGAACTCACAAAACCAGTGTAACTTTGAAACCATCACAAAGCAAAATGTCTACTGTAATTTAAATAAAACAAAAGTATGAGTGTTACATAGAGATCTTCAAATAACATTCCAATTTTCAGGGTAACAGAGCGTATTGAGCAAGGAAGGTGAACCTAAATAATTCCCCCACCCTCTATTATGTGAAGATCACCTTAAGGCAGCCGTCGATAACAATATGCAATAAAACTAGAGAAGAACAAGATGCCACACACACTGCATCTGTGACGTTACAACACAGAAGTCATGTATGTGCTACTTTTATTGCTACATGTCGACTGTATCAGCCACCAATTCCTGAACTTCAAGTCTGAATTGTTATGCAAATGTGGCACGGTGATTCACTCTTCAAGATTTGATCTTGTTAGACTTGCATTATTCCTTTACAACGCAAGTTAGTAAGATATTGAACTCATATATGGAGTTATAAATCACGCTTTTCTAAATATTTTTTACGTGATATTTTAGAAAGCTTTTATATGCTTGTTATTAACCAAGGTAGATGTTTGCAGAAATGTTTTCCCTATACATCTTTTGTAGGTATGTACAAAAAGAACAGAAAATCAAGTGATATTGATGATGATGATTATGATGATGATGATGATGATGGTGATGATGATGACGACGACGACGACGACGACGATGATGATGATGATGATGATGATGATGATGATGATGATGATGATGATGATGATGATGATGATGATGATGATGATGATGATGATGATGATGATGATGATGATGATGATGATGATGATGATGATGATGATGATGATGATGATGATGATGATGATGATGATGATGATGATGATGATGATGATGATGATGATGATGGCACTGCAGGCCATGTAGGCCCTTGGCCTCCCTAACCATTCCTAACTCTCTTCCATTCTTCTCCAGCCTTTAACCCCAAATTTCTCAAGTCATCTTCTACATCATCTACCCATCTTTTCCTGGGTCTTCCTCTTCTCCTTCTGCCATCCAGCTTTCCTGTGGATATCTTCTAACTACACTGGTTCCCGGCATTCTGTGCACATGGCCAATCCACCTTATTCTTCCTTGTTTAATTTTCACTGCTATATCTGATTGTCCAAACAGGCACTGTAACTCCCTTATCGCTGCAAATATATTTCTCAAAATCTTCCTTTCCCTCCGTAATAACCATTGTTCTTCTCTGGTTGTCAACATCCAGTTTTCTGAACCATACATTATTATAAGTCTCAGTACAGTTGTATATATTTTAATTTTAGTATTCCTACTGACGCTCCTTGATTTAAACATGTTCTGCAAGGCATAGAAACATCTGTTACCATTTACTATTCTTTCTTGAATTTCCACTGATTTTCTATTATCTACTGTTACAATAGATCCCAGGTATTTAATTTTTTCCACTCTTTGATATTCTTTCTCGTGTAATTTAACTGTAGGTTTTCTTCTTACATCCCCACCATCTCCCATCTTCATATATTTGGTTTTACTAACGTTCCCTACCAATCCTAGATACTGTTCTTTCTCTTCCAACACTACAGTTCTCTACAGGAGAGAAAGTCTCCGGTGGATGAGACGTAGGGGGGTTGGCGAAGGTTCCCACACCCTCCCTGAACAGGTTGATGACACCCCATGTCAGCACAGTTACAGACCATTCAAAAATACTCTGACGGCTTCTACTTTTGTGAATGAATCTTGTCGGTTTTTGTGTACAGAGTGATTAGGGCGCATGGTTTTTAACGGTCTGCTCCTTGTGTAGCAGAGGTTCTCTGCCACACACATTCGCTGTCGTTGTCCCACTTAGTAAGGGTGGCACATTCCTATCAGGAAACTCTTTGCGTTGCTGGACAGTACATAACTTTCCTCAAGAGCTCTTACATTCCTTGCGAGAATTGCCACATCGTCAGCATATGCCACTATTTGTACTGATGGAAAGTATGGTTCCTCCAGGGTTTATGAGTAATTTTCGGGTTACTTTTTCCAGTGCTAAATTGGAGAACAGTGTGTATAGCACATCTCCTTGTCTCAAGCCACTCTCCACGGTAAACATACCTGATAAATCTTGTTCTATTCTAACCCTGCATTTTGTCAATTCCATAGTCATTCTTGTCAATCTCACAGTTTCGGTGGTATTCCGAACTCTCTCACTATCTGATAAATTTTAGCTCTATCCAGGCTATCATAAGCTTGTTTAAAATGTACATACAGCTGATGAAACTGTCTATCATATTCATAAAATCAAGTGATATTGCAATTCTATAAAACGGGTCCTTCCAGTTCCATATTTTTGGATCATATTATGAGGAACAAAAAGCTACTACTTAAAATAAACGTAAAGTAAAATTCATATTGATGGTAGCTTCTAAATATCTCGGAAAGAGTAAATGGCAAAATAATTATTTTATCTAAACATGATTATTGAGCATACCTGCAATTCTCATACGTAATTTAAGTGCTTAACTCTTGAGTTTTATCAGTAATTCAAAATGATAAGAATTTCGTCTAGAATTAAGAGAATTTAACAGAACACTCAAAATACATGTTTGTTTGTTATGGAAATATCCTAAATCTATAGTCTTTTTATCGAACTCTCTAAAGGTTTCTTGATGAAATAAAAGTAACGAAGAATGTCCTATGCAAAGGGTAGCTAAAATGATGAAATTGCTTTAAAATGTCAGATTTTGAGAATATGCTCAAATTAAAATCAGATAATTTTATTTTGAATTATATCATATTTTTCAAACACACACATAGATACACACATACACTCTAAGAAATCTATTTCTGAATCAGATGCACCACATTTAGGTGATTTTCTAGTGTTCAATATTGTTTACTTTATATCCCTTTTATAAATTATTCTTACAACGGCTTCCTTTTATTTCATGAAAATTGAAGTGGCTTTGTTACATAGGTATTTTGTTGTAAACGCAATAGGAATACAGAGACTGAAACAAAAGCTGAACCTTTCAAAAGTAATCATTTTAGACATTTTCTATTCTACACATATTAACATGAAATCGCGAGAAACAATGCAGACGTGACATAGAATTTTAAATAATATGTGACAAAATGTGAAATTAAACAGCGCGAATTGTTTGAAATTGGTTAATGCAAGAAAAGAAATTGACAATGTGTTTTCTGTTCTAGTATACGCTTCACTTTTTGTAAGATTTCGTCTGTTTTTCATGTTTAACAGTTAATACTAAATTATCACAATGAAGGGAACTTCATAGGCCATGCGAAGGTACCAGATTATATATAAAACTTATAATGCAAATATCTTAAGCATATGCTATTTAATCAAAACTGTTACATTCATTTACAGTTATTTTTGAGAAAATAGAACATGGTGGAACATTTCTCAATCCCTCATATGCGTCTGTTCTCCGTATGACTGGGAGCTTTTTCATTAATAGTTTGCCAATTTGCCACCAGGATTCGATTGTGCTGCCTCCGCCTCTCACTTGTTCGTAGGTTACTGGTAGCCTAACGTCGCTACCTAGTGCCTGATCTTGATGATGATGATGATGATGATGATGATGATGATGATGATGATGATGATGACAGTTGGCACCTCTCCCACAACTTCAACTCCCTCATCCGCGGTCTAGATGAGTAAGACATCGATCCTGGAGAGCGCTACAAACGCCCCAGACTGCTTCTAGACACATAAAATAGTACATTAGATGGCTTATATATAACTCAAACCTCATCTTCTGCCGCATATTATCCTTCCTTACAAAACACTCCACTGCCAGTAGAGAGCCTAGTCCTGATCTGGCTTGAGACCGAAGGTCTGACATTCAGATCTTCAGTGACCAGTCGTGTGTGTGTATGACAGTTGGTGCTATAGGCCATGTAGGCCCTTGGCCTCCCTAACCACCCTCTTCCATTCTGCTCGGTCCTCTGCTTTGCTTCTCCAGCCTTCTTCTCAAGTCATCTTCTATACCATCTACCTAACTTTTCCTGGGTCCTCCTCTTCTCCTTCTACCTTCTTAACTACACTGGTTTCTGGCATTCTCTGCACATGGCCAATCCACCTTATTCTTCATTGTTTAGTTTTCACTACTATATTTGGTTGTTCAAATAGGCACTGTAAGTCCAAGTTAGTCCGCATTCTCCATCCGTCCGAGTCCCTTATCGCTCCAAATATATTTCTCAAAATCTTTCTTTCCCACCGCAATAACCATTGTTCTTCTCTGGTTGTCAACACCCAACTTTCTTCACCATACATTATTATTTGTCTCAAGCGCCTGATCTTGCATGTTCCAAAGTCCACGTTGACTTGTAATTGATACGTTCACGCAGCGGTGCATTTTCTGGATAAGTTTCCCTGTTTTTTTTTTTATACACACTTGCTTTGGCGCTCACATTTTGTGATCTCATCTTCTTTTCCTGCTTGGTCAATTGTGTTTCAGCTATTTTCACTGCAATAGGCGATTACCCGGAAGGTTTAATGTGATTGATAACCATCACTTTGTGGCGGTTATTCCATGTCCTTTGAATTTTAGAAATTGATTTGGAATTTTTATGAAAAGAGTAATTTGTACGGAAATGAAAGTGTAAAATTAGGGTGGTCACGAGATATGGCAATGTGAGTGAAATATTATGTAATATTTTCGTTACTGGTAGCTGTAATAATGTGATTACGTAATGTGGTGTCTGGACCAGAAGAGGATAAGTATTTGGTTGCTATAGCAACGTAAACTGAAGGGAACAGGAGATTAACTGCAAGTAATGTTTTTCTGCATAAGAACGCCCTAGCAGAAAGACGTGTATTTGAGTCTCTCCGAGTGTGTGCAGAAACAATTGTGTGTGTGTGTGTGTGTGTGTGTGTGTGTGTGTGTGTGTGTGTGTGTGTGTGTGTGTGTGTGTGTGTGTGTGTTTGTGTGTGTGTGTGCGTGCGTGCGTTTAAGATTCATTAAATAGCGTGAGTGTAAGAGAGAAATAGTTCACCTATACATCAATTACTGTGTGTTAAAGGGCAGCATTTCACATTATTTATATTTGTATCAAAGTTTGGTAAATTTTCGGAAGAATTAAATATTCCAAATTTAAAATGAAGAGAAGAATTTGTTCATTCTAACAACATTAATAATTTTTCCTCTACTCCGCGACCACGCCCAGAGATAAGATCTCTAGCTCCAGTGATGCTGCCGAGGAACCTACAGGATTAGACTACAAGATGTTCACAAAGGTCAGAAATAAACCATCACAACATCTTAAACTCTCCCTTTTGAAACACAATACCCCGTTGCAACTTCAATTTTATTCTAAATACGTAAAGTTTCTGAATCGTTGTGTTCTAATAATTTCTATATTTGTTCACTATGTTTCCAGAACTTAGTTATAATCCAAACATATGTAGTGTTTTCCGGGCTTACTAGTCGTGGTCTAGTAGGTGAAAACTAAAGCCCTTGATGTAAGCCCGGAGAACATTACATCTGATTGGATTGACGCCGGCCGTGAAAGCCTAAGTTGTCACACAATTATAATCATTCCTATAAGACAAAGAATATAAACTTAGGATCTTAAATGTTCAGAAATATACTTCATGATTAGAATCCGTAAACCACATTTTTGAGGTACACTGCAGAAATAAATTTGCTAAACTATATTTTTGTACTATTTTTAATTGCTTCTGGATGATGAGCATCTTGTGTAAAATCATTTATGGTTGTGAACTTGTGGATTTTGCTGAATATTTCTTTCTTGACTTGCACTTCTCACACACTCACACATGGGCAGTTGTTAAAATGGTTTTCTTCACCAAATCTCGATGTAACACTTATCAATATTTGGAAGGAATGCTGCACTTTCTACTTACAATATGTGTGGTGGATAAAGAAAACAGTTATAAAAATATTCTACTAATTTCCAAATTTTCATAGTTGTTATACATTTGTAAAGGAAGAGTATGTAAGATGGGAAGAATTTCGATGAACGGAACTATGATTCTCTTGAATGACAGAGCTGGCTGCACGACACAGGAATTTGTTCGTGCAGTAATGGCGAATAGATCCTTGTTTCTCCTCTAGATGATGCTAACGATGAGAAGCAATATGGTTAAATTTACCTTTTGTTACCAATTCATCGAGCATAAATTTACCAGATGGATTTAGATATAAAGATTGAATTATTCTCTTTCCAAAAACAAGATGTAGTGGCACTGGATGGGGGGCAGTGATTTTCGTGAACTGTTTTTGCTACTATCTATATCTTGTCTAATGTTTCCTCTATTACAGCTGTATACTTACTTTTTGTTTAAAGTGGACCCAGATTTTTTTACATTTGCTAACAATAAGTATATACATAATGGAGAACAATGGAAGTCGGCATTATGTGTATAGTTTCAGATGGTGTTCAATATGACTCTGTCCGAGAAAAACCTAAGGCAATAAACACACATCACTGTGTAGTATACTGATATGTCGTTCCAAACATCTCAGAGTTAAACTTCAGGGTCAACCTTACGTCCCGTGACCTGGGCCACCATACTGCAAAGTCATTCAGTCTAACATCTGCTCACCCGCCTCGGCAGCGTAGATGGTAGAGTGTCTGCCTCACGTTCAAGAGATCTGGAGTTCGAATCATTGTTAGGGTAAGTCACCTGTATAGGGCTTTTTCCGCGGTTTTACCTTATCCTGATAGACGAATGTCAGGTAGCTCTAGGCTTCATCGACCTCGAACTCATTTGAGCATCATTTCACCCATTTCATTCATCGTCCGATATGACTTAACATTGGAGGATGTAACTTACACAAAAAAGCAGTTGCTAACTAGATCTAGAGGCAGCTACTCGAGTTAAGACAAACCCGATGTGCGAAAAGAAGTGAAATGCAGATTACAATCAGCTAATTTGAGTTAGTTTCAATAAATTAACAAAATAAACACTTGTATGAACCTAGTGCTTTGATTCGATGTACACTCCAGGTAGTCGTGTCCAAATATGAGTTCAATTAATTCGCATCAGTTGTAAAATCTAATAATAGTATCACTAAATACCGAATGAGGAAGCTACTACCGAGTCTCCAGAAGCTAGGCATTATGCCGAGTACTGTGTAGCTATACTTCCCTTGAAGTAGTATTACTGCTCTTGGAATGTTGTTCAAAAGGTGATGCAGTTCCAGTCTGGAACTTCCGGTAACAAATAGTGCACTTTATGGCATTATATCCCAAGTTCCATGCCATTGTGACCTTGACGTGTCAGTTATGTGGTCCCGTAGTTATAGGGTTGGTACCCCAACCTGTTCAAGCTCTCCAGGTTTCAGTAAAGTTCCTTTATGGCCTTACACCTCCTGGTCAAGCACTCAAGGTACAGAAGTTCCTTTGTGATCTTACATCCCAAGTTCCATGTCATCTTGGTTACTTTGACATATCAGTTATGTGGTGCTGTAGTTGCAATGTTGGTACCCTAGCCTTGAAATGAAACGTGCTCTATGTAGTAGGCAGAATTCCTTTATGTCCTTACATTCCCAGTTCTATGTGATCTTGTTCACCTTGATATGTCAGTCAATAATGGTGTAGTTATAGAACCGAGCCTGGGCTATCTGGACAAAAGTTAGAGTCTCTTTAAGGCTTTACCTTACATCCAAACTTCTATGTGGTCTTGTTTACCTTGGCATGTCAGTCAACTGATGGAATATTTCCGGTACCAGGACAAGAGCTCAGACCCTCCAGGTAAAAAGCAGAGTCCCTTTGTGACTTTACATCCCAAGTTCTACATGATCTTGTTGACCTTGTGTGTCAATCAAATGGTGGTACCAGATGATCCATCATCAGACCAGGATGTCACTGCGGTATTTATATGTAAATCATCAGCTGCGAGTGCGGCGTCAACTAGGTAATGATGATCATCAGTCGCGAGTGATCTTGTTGTCACTGTCTGCAGCGGGGTAACTCTCGACTACAATGGCTAGAGTGAAAACCCACAGTTTGATTTTAAAGATATAGCCGGCCATATCGATCGTAAGTATGCACTGTTAAATCGAATGACCGTTTGCTTCCAAAATAATTTTTAAGAATGACTATAACGATCCAGCAGGTATTAATGAGACTCCTCGCTTTTTAATACCGTTATTATTTCGAAAAGTTCCCAAGACATTTTAATGACTAATGAAAATACACAATTGACGAACTAGCTATGAAATATTAGCGGATTTTAAACTTCCGATTTCCTTAATCTGCCTCAGATAGGCTCTAAATTTCTGGAAATATAAAGCTCGTAGATAAATTTTGGCGATGAAACAATAATTGTTATTATAAGAACGTTCCAGTAACTTTTGGATTATTGCAAACAAAAATATAAAGTGTATCTTTGTCTCACAATTGTTGCTTAAAAATCAGAAAATCGTAGTTTTCTGTTTCTTGACAACGAAATAGACCTATAGATATATTTAAATACGAAAGCTTCTCACTTCCAACCCGCCTCGGTAGCGTAGATGGTAGCATGTCTGCCTCACGTTCAAGAGGTCCCGAGTTCAAATCTCGGTCAGGGTGAGTTACCTGGATAAGGTTTTTAACCGGGGTTTTCCCTTATCCTTCAAGACGAATGTCGGGTAACTCTAAGCTCCATGGACCCTGGACTCATTTGAGCATCATGTCACCCAATTCATTCACCGTCCGATATGACTTAACGTTGGAGGACGTAAATTACAAAAAAAAAAAAAAAAAAAAAAAATCTCACTTCCAGGCAATCAATTTAAATACCTATGTATGTATACCCAATTTCACCAACAGATGTTAAGACTTAACATGGATTTAACAATAGTTATAACAAAAGTCGAATTTCACCAACAACTGTTAGCTTAACACTCGTGTTTAATCTCTTGTTAAACTAATAAGTCAAATTTCTGATGTTAACGCCTTAACAATTGTAAATAGTCAAGATGGAGGGCGTGAACGCAGCTGTTTTTGTCGATTTGCATTGCCATTTGTAAATGGCATTCGTAATACAGTACGGCCTATGAGGAGAAATTGTTTTGAGGAGCTATCAGAAGAAAATTATACAGAGGTATAGACTGTCCAAACAAGTTGCTATGAAGGTTACTGCGGAAGTACAAGAGAGGTTAGAACATACATCGAAATGAATATGGCGATCTCGCCTTTGCTTCAAGTATTAATAACTTTGCGATTTTATAATTCACTGAATTATGTGGATAATACACTGTCTACCTCCGGATTTGAAACCTTCAAGTCACTCGTCACTTGTCCGCTCCTCGTTTTAAATTTACGTAATACTGAGTTAGAACATGCATAGAAAGGAATATGCCTTTGCTTCAAGTATTAATAATAATAATAATAATATAATTCACTGAATCATGTGAATAATACACTGTCCACCTCCCGTCTTGAAATGTTCAAGTCACTCTTCACTTGTACTTCTTCGCACCTCGTTTTAAATTTACGTAATACTGAAGAAGATGTTTCGTGTTACTAGTAATGACACACACACATTTGAATTAAATTTGTTTCCAGTTTTTTTCCCACGGGACATCATTCTCTTTTACATTCACCGCATCCGTGCTCCTATTTTCTAAGATATCCTTACACTTTGTCACCAATTCAATTAACAGTTCTTTCTCCATCGATGTGAAATTTGTTTCACGGCTTTTGTTTACGATGCTGTCTATCCGTCATTTTTTTAGGTGTGTGCAGACGAAAATGAAAACAAAAGTACATCGCAGTACGTTCAGAAAATAATACGACTCATCCATAGCCTTCTATAGCTGTAATATTTACAAGTTTCTTGGCGTTAACACGTGTTTGTTAACATTTTCAGAAAACAGGTTGGTGAAATGCAAGAAATTTGACAGCTTTGTTAGCCCTGTTACAGTTGTTATGTTACGTTTGTTAACGTCGATTTTAACACCTGTTGGTGATATCGGGCATTAGAGTATTGCAAGCGATCTGGGAGCATCAAGAAATATCATATAAATGAAAACGCAAGCCACTTTCGCAAGCATGTTGCTCTATTAATGCAATTTGATCGTAGTCTGCATACTATCTGGTATATACTTTTTGGTTTTATTTAGGAGTGGAACTTCGAATCTATCTTATAGTTTATGTCCGTCGAGAACAACGGTGCTTTTCAGTTGTGAAAGAAATTATTATCAAAACCGACTGAAAATATACACTTACACACTTTCCTACTTTTTCATTACCTTACACGCAATAGACAAAATTGGAATAAAAATTTGGTAAGAATATATTCCAAATCTAAGCTTAGATACCTCCGATACTTTAAGGACACTGGGAGGTTATTTTTACCCATACAAGGCTAATTTTTACCAATATTAAAATTTGAATATATAGAATACTATAGATTATCAGAAATTGAAATTCGGTATGATTACTATATAAGGATATATACATTTAACTGCTGTATAATATTTAAATTGCGTTCACATAGGTCCATGCAAAAGGGGCATAAATCACACCGTGTGTCCTGAAAAAAATATTACACCCTATACTTCAGGTGCACTTTACTTGAAGGAATTTAAAGCTACATGCACCAAGTTTTATCCTAAATAACCTAAGATTCAGTTTTATAATATCGGCTAAATGACAATCACATATAGTTTATACTATGCACATGAAAAATTAATTAGTTTTGAGTAAAAATAAGATAATATTTTCAAGGACTGATATTTTTTTCATTCATTTTATAAATCACATGAATATAAATGTTAGCTGAATGTATTCAAAGAACATTGACAAATAACCACTACAAATTTTGTGTCAATATCTTTTATAGTTTTTGAGAAACATGCACCTAAATCATGAAAAATCACGGTTTTGGGAAATCACGATCAAAGATTAAGCACCATTCTCAGGAAGTGGGCGTATCATTACGCCGCCATCTTTAAATTGACGAATTAAAGGACTTTAATACCAGCTGACAACCTATGTTATATATAATTTTAAAGCTGAAGAATTATATAATTTTTTAACATTAAAAACAAATGGACTTTTTGAAACCTATCGACCTCCCAGTGCCCTTAACAAATGCGTATATGTGTGAACAGCATAATTAAAATAAGATGAGTGAAAATAATACCAAACTAAGTTTTTTAATTCAGCATCTTCCATTAATATGAACTAATTTTTAAGAACATTCCACATTTAAAACAAGCCAAGTTTTTGTTTTCAATTTTTTGTTCTTTCTTTACTTTTCTTTCCAAATTTTGTCTGCTCTTTTTCTCATGCTCATGCCAATAGCGTCATTTCCAAATTATTACATAGGACCCGACGTATTATAGCTTTGCTTATCACTTCTTTCTCCTATATCTTTATTCTACCTTCAACGAAATGTGTAATGAAATCATTTTTGCAAACGTTTATCTGGATTTAAAAAATAAGCTTCCGTAAGAATGTTTTATAGTTGAATAGTGGCTTAAGCTCGAATTATTATGTTCGTACTACTATGACAATATCACCAAAGTTTTCTTATACCAGAGGTGCTACATCAACCCCCAGGTACATACTAGTAACCTCATAAAAATTCACCATTCTAAAAACCTACATTTCACCCTACAATATCCCGAAATCTACCTTACCTGCGGTAAAACCCTTAACGGGTGGGCACGCAGCAAAAACCTTCTGGCTGCATACAGCCAGTCAGCACCACATGGCATGGCATGGCATGACCAGAGATGCTATGTTCCATTATGTTAGAAATGGCCATTACACATCTCGAAACCTGTCAATTGCTTTCTATATTACGTAAGTACAGTAAAGCACTAAACAAGTACGCACGGGCGTGTATGTACACCAGTTTGTCGTCTGTGAACAACAACATTTAAAAACGATAAGTCAATTTGAGGCGGTACTGGCCCGTTCAGTACCACGTTGCGCCCTCTCGGAACTCAACACCTCATATGATAGGATATGTGACGGGTCAGGGCTACGGATGGGAGGTTTACAACAGATCGGGGATTTTCTCAGGGTAGGTCTGCATGGATTCTCTCTTTTGGGTTCCAGGGAGTGGGTGCGTCCTGACAGCGTAGGGGTATTATCACATAAAAGACACCACGACCGTTGAATGGCAAGTTTATTTATACAAGTTGCCCTCTCCACTCGTCACTGTTGTGTTGGTGTAACTCGCACATTAGGTGCAAGACTTAGGATTCGCCCGTTACTCTGCGCGTGACATGACGGCTAGTTTCAATCACAGTCGCGAGTGAAGTTGTAAAATCTAGGACACGCTGAGTGATGTAGGAGCCATGTACGCGTTGTCGTTTCTGGACGTCGCCAGAGCATTACTTATCGCACTAGAGTATTTCCGGAGGATTATACGAAAACAACAGAGTTTGGTAGAATCTTGATGATGTTGTAAATTGTGCTGTTTCTCTCACTCGCTAACACAGAGTGTTTGATAACCAAATACGTGTTGCTCCGTACATTCGAATATACGTACATTGATGAACTTTTAGTACGTGTCGCTCCTTTCACTCTCCAAAACAGAGTGTTTTTTTTAGCAAATATCAAACGTCGCCATTGCACAAGTTTCTCCTTCCTTTCACCGAATTTTGGATACTTTAGGGGTCATGTACCCCCTTAGTCGTTCCTTAGAGGTTGTGTTTCATCCATACTCTTAAATTTTATCGGAAATTTGAGTTTTTAAGGCATGTATTCCATGCAACTTTCTCTTACCCACTTACCGTAATTAATGCGGAAGCACGCTTGCGAAACTGTAGTAAATCCCGGTGTCTATTCTCTACATCACGTGTCATGTGAAAATCAAAGCATCGACAGGTAACTCGTTATCGCTTGGGTCTAGCCTTGGACGATTCTCGAACAATGCCCCTTTGTCGGCTCCACACAAGACACATTCCTGTGAGGGTAAGTGTTCATTTTCCCGGTTCTCTTTACACGTTGGGTTCACGTGCTTGCAATAAAATATATGTATTGGGATTGCCTGTTTAATTTCTGCACATTTATATTAAGATCATTATCCTCTATATTTACTATAATTTAGCTTAATTCAAAGTGTGATATCTAACCGCCCGTAATTATCCATTTAATATGACCTTCGCGGTTATTATGCTAATGTAACGCCTAACAGGGACGGTATCAAATTAAAACTTAGTATTTACATGTAGCACGTTTCAAGGAATCTCAAGAAAATCACCTCAGCCCAAAAATACCCTTTACATAAATATTTTCCCAGAAGTTCTATTTTCTCAAAAACGATTGACGAATTTACATAAAAATACCATACGTTTGACATGTTTTCATAATACATGAGAACTACAACTTTTATTTTCTTTCAATATCCTCTGAAGTCCTTTTCATTCCGGATGACTTTTGCATAACTAGTAAACAGCAGAATATAGACATAATCTTAACACATCAAAATGCAGATTTTGTTAAAACAGTTTATATCAAATATTTTTTGTAAGATATACTACTTCCTACATCTGCTTTATTATTTGTTTCGATTTCTCAAGTATCAATAATTTATACGTTGTGTTATATAATCTGTTGAACATTAAAGGAGAATGGAATTTCAAAACAATGGTAGAGTAATCAGCTCTTAAAGGATTTGACCTGCTTAAACGTTAATGTATTCCCATATTGCAATATGATAACTTCTGCAAATGTTTATCTTGAATAACATGAAGAGGTACTGCAATCGGCATTTCTAAGACTACCTTCTACAAGAGTAGAGAGAATCATGTGAGTGTAATACACCATTTTGTTCATGTAATTATCGGAGGGAAGGGTTGCGGGTTTTGTGGCATCAGTCATCGTCATTGGCTGGCAGCAACTTGCTTTACACCTGCTACATAAATCCGATCATTGATGGAAGAGGTCAGCTGTACATAACTACTGAACTTCTTATATCTGATACAGTCTGACGTTGTCTTGATATGTACTAGGCATGTCAAGGTTGTATAGACCCTTGTTTTCGATTTATCTTCATTCGAATTAATAACGTTGGTACAGGTACTGTGTAACTTTTGTTTCAAAAGTTGTTTCATTCCGTAATTAGACACATACTAGCCACAAAAAAGCTAAGTATCTCATTGGATGTTGGATTGCTCGGAGGGGATTTGGCACCTCAACCAGATAGGTTTGTTGTACCTATGCCTAAAGCGGGGCACAACGGAGAGGAAGGATGAGGTGAGAGGATACAGAGGACGGCTGTCTCAACACTGTCACTACAGTACAGGCGGCGGAATCCATACACATTAGAAAGAAACTCCATGCGGTCCAGTACAATCGTCATCCCACATGCCGTGGCCCCGAAACAGTCACAAGGCCGGTTTGGAGACCGGTGGCCACCCCCCCCCCCCAGCCCAGAGCAAGGAAGACTCCAAGCAAACTTGCACTACCGGCATCCCGCCTGCCGCGTTCCACTAGGTCGGCTCGGAGACCGAAGACCTTCCCACCTGAAAAGAAAGCGTTCACTCAGAACATATCACTCCAGCATGCAGCGCTGAGACTCCCGCCGATACTTCTACCCTGAAAGAGACCACCAGATGAGAGATGGTGTGAAATGATAATGGAGATGAAATGGAGGTACAGGAAATTCGAGAGATGTAATTAACCTACCCCGCTTTTGCCTGGCGACCTGGAAACCCTCCAAAAAACCCATGGCAACGGGAATCTAAACCGGGCCTCCCAAATTTGGACCACAGACGAAACCGCCTGAGCCATCCCGCTTGATTGATACGATGTTACGCTGTACATACACTTGCACAAACTATTATTAATAAATCTTGTTTTTCTGATCACTTTATGTTCATTTAGGCAGATATTTTCATAAATGTATTATACATATTTACATATTTCGAGGTATAAGAGGAGTTGAAGAAGACAGGTAAGACATAGGTACAAATGGAGGGTTCTCCTATACCGGGCACAGCACCGTACATTTGTACTTCGAACGTAACCTTTGGGAAGAAGGGCGAATAGGGGGGCGGAGGGAGAGAGGGAGAGCGGAGGAAGAAACCGAAAGATGACCAAATCTGAAGAGCAAAGGGCATAACGAGGAGGGTCCCTAAGGTTTCTATAGTGAACCTTGTAACAGTACTTTTGGGTTATGTTTGAAGTATGAAAAGTTTAAAAATGTATAAAAAATGATTATGTAAATATATTTAATAATTTAGATATGTAAAAATGTATGTAATTGTGTGATTGGCCGAATTAATAATTGTATGACGTAATGTTGTGACGTGATATTAAATCGGCCAATCACAAAATTAAGAGAGGAATAACGATAGTTACGATAAATCAATAATCTTGGTAGAGAGAGATTTTTGTACTGGTGAGTGTGATGAATAGTGGTGCAAGATCAAGAACATTTAAATAATAGTTTGAACCCATTTAAATACAACAAAGTAAGAATTTATCGATATGTTGGAAGTGACTGGGAAAGGAAGTTCAAGCAAAATGTAATCTAAATAATACAATTAAATAGTTACAGAATTTGAGTTCTCCGAGACTTTATTCCGAACCACGCCTGAAACACAGATGTCTCATGACTCTTATTTAGAATAAGATGATACAATTGGTGACCAGAGGAAATAGATAACCGCAAAAACTCACACGAGAAGAGAAAGAATTGTGCGTCCAACATATATATCCTGTCCCAAAATGCGCCCGAACGTGTGGCTGATGAAGATGGAGACAGATTAACGACGAATGGTCACAAATTCCTGTCCCAACATATATGATGATATTTTACCTACGGAATATAATCTTATAATATCCTTAGTTTCACTAGGAGTTAAATGGTTCCGAGCTATTCCTTGATATTGGTTTGAATTTTTCGATACTCACACCTGTTACTTTCCTTACTACGTGTAATAAGTAGAGGAATTAATGCATTCCCCCAAAACTTTTATATAGGAAGTTCAACAAAAATCATGTTTTAAAACTCTCTAATAAAATGTGGTTCCATATGTGTGTGGCAGTGATCAGTATAATTGAACAACTAAAATTCATTTCAATTCCAAATTTGGTGTTGGCATCCTCCAAAGAAAGAGACAGGATTTTCAAATAAATTCAACAGCTCCATATTAAACATTACATGGAATATATTTTTATTAATATATATAAAGAAATTTACATCTTCTTTTTTCTGGGGATGTCCTTTCTGGATTGCTTTTGCATAGTTCGGAAACCATAAGAGAGAAAACCTTACTATAAACAAGAGCGCGTCAATAAGGATTGTTTACTGCACACAACAAAGACACACTGTGAATACAATTGTGCATGATGCCAATGGATCAGTTTCGATTGGTCGAGAAAGCATTTCTTTCATTTGCTTGCACATGAGTCTGCACACGGGGGACAAATGAAGTAGGTCAATTCGCCAGCTGCCTGCAGAGGAAATGGAGTTATTACGCGAAGAACAATATGTTGCATTAACGTTTTGGTTTCGTTAGCATAAATCTGGCTTGGAAGCTTATGGAATGTTGCAAGAGGCAAATGGTTGTGATGTTCTGCCATACTCCACAGCACGTGTATGGTTCAGGAATTAAAGAGAGCCATGTTTCTGACAGATTTGCAGATATCTTATAGATTTCCCATGGCAGTATTTATTTCAATTTTGTCTAATCACTTACTCATGAGATGTGTTTGTGCGAGGTAGGTGCCAAGATTATTCACTCCTGAACAGAAGTTGATGCAGCTGGAACTGCAACATTTGGTTGAGATGCTTGGGAATGCCTTCCTGAATTCTATCATTACAGCTGTTTACATGTCTGAAAAAAAGAACCAAGGAGGAAGCGTCTGGCTACTTCGGAGGCCTTCATGAAGAAGGCTGAGACGATTCTAAAGAAGACGTCGGAAGATGGCTTCGAGCATGTGCTCCAGTATGACTGAAGCGTTGGGAAAAGTGCATTCAACTCACTGGAAAATACTTTGATTAAGACCACACCAATCTGGACCTAGACTAGTCTATTTTATGTGTAAAAAAAGCATTCTGTCTTTATTGAATCACCATCGTATATATATATATATATATATATATATATATATATATATATATATATATATATATATATATATATATATATATATAATCAGTTTTTATAAAGGATTGGAAAAGAAAACCATGTAAATGTAAACAATAAGGTTTTTCTGCTTGAACTGAGTGGTTCCCTAGTCAGAGATGGTGTAAGACACCAATACGTACTTTACGAGCACCATATCTGTCTCCATGGTAACGGAAGTCCATACATCTCGTCTCGATGATTCATTATCCAAATACGTAGGGACCGCATCCTGAATAGCAGGGCAATAAAAACGCGGCAAAAGAGAATCTGAACGTGCTTGCCTCGGACCGAATTAATTTATCAGTGTGGAGAACCACCTGCACTCAATTTGTTAGGGCGACATTGATAACTCTACAAGAATACATCAATCAAATTTCGCCCCCGGGGGCGGAGGGTAGAAAAAAATGGGGAAAGAAGTGCGGCGCGCTCACAGGGACAGATAGGGGTAAAAATACGACCTAGCTATTGGTTACCTTTATTTGGTGTTACAGGGGTTGAACAGGCTTATCATTATCGAAATATAGACGTAAGTGGCTTCCCTTTGTTGGTGGTGTAAATCCACTCCAGGGAAGATGCAACAATCTGGAACAGTTACTCGACAGCCTCTACTACCACCATTCTACAGAACTTGTTTATGTAATCATTAGCATTATATTTTACTGATGTTAAACATGGTACATTTTTACAGAATTCGTTTTAAGGAGACACCAAATAGCAAAAGTTTTAGAAATTGAGAGATTTAGTTTTGGTCTACATTAATAAATTGGAATTTCCTCTTTAATTGTTATTCGACATTTAGGTTTGTTACTTTTATTTAGTACAAGTAAGAATAAGGCTTATATTTTAAATATATTTTTAAAAACAGTACTGCCTCTGCCATTTTCGAAACAATCAACTGACACATACGTGGTAAACTTCAGCTTTTTGTTCCGAAATATCATTAGATTTTAGATTAGATTAGATGTTTTACTGTGCATATTCCAAAATTTTACAATTTACAACTTTTGGCTACATTTATTTGTCTTTACCTTGTTGCTACCTTGGCTTACATGACATCCTGGTCTTCTACCCTGTCAGGTAGCTCTTAACCTTCATACCTCCTTGTTACTTAATTAGTCCCATTCTTCCCCCTCATCTTCCTTTCCTATATTCTTTACATTTCTGGCCCATTTTTCTTTTACTTTCTGCAAGAACTCACCAATATTTCTTACCTTCTTTTCCTCCCTGTCCGTTAAAATTTTTATGGCTACTATCCTCTTCTCTACTTTCTCCCATTTCTCCTCCCGAAGCTTTTTTTCTCCACATTGCAGCCTCCTCATATTCTGTTACATAGTGTTCTATGCTTTCTTTTACTCCACACAATTCACAAATTTCCTTTTTCCTACCTCTTATACCTCTTAAGAATATTGTTCCTGCTCTCATCCATGCTAACCCTTCTCTCTCTTTCCTATTGCAGTAATCTACATATGCTTCTCGTCCCCAATTTCCTTTATTCGCTTGTAAGATTCTAATGATTTCATATTTTTTAGACTTTCCCATATATGCTGTCTTTTCATATCTACAATTTATTTTATTCGCTTGTAAGATTCTAATGATTTCATATTTTTTAGACTTTCCCATATTTGCTGTCTTTCTGTGTCTCCAATTTCCTTTTATTCGCTTGTAAGATTCTAATGATTTCATATTTTTTAGACTTTCCCATATTTGCTGTCTTTCTGTGTCTCCAATATCCTTTCATTCGGTTGTAAGATTCTAATGACTTCATATTTTTTAGACTTTCCCATATTTGCTGTCTTTCTATGTCTCCAATTTCCTTTTATTCGCTTTTAAGATTCTAATGATTTCATATTTTTTAGACTTTCCCATATTTGCTGTCTTTCTATATCTCCAATTTTCTTTTATTCGCTTGTAGGATTCTAATGATTTCATATTTTTTAGACTTTCCCATATTTGCTGTCTTTCTATGTCTCCAATTTCCTTTCATTCGCTTGTAAGATTCTAATGATTTCATATTTTTTAGACTTTCCCATATTTTCTGTCTCTCTATGTCTCCAATTTCCTTTTATTCGCTTGTAAGATTCTAATGATATCATATTTTTTTAGACTTTCCCATATATGCTGTCTTTCCATATCTCCAATTTCTTTTATTCGCTTGTAAGATTCTAATGATTTCATATTTTTTAGACTTTCCCATATTTGCTGTCTTTCTATATCTCCAATTTCCTTTTATTCGCTTGTAAGATTCTAATGATTTCATATTTTTTAGACTTTCCCATATTTGCTGTCTTTCTATATCTCCAATTTCGTTTCATTCGGTTGTAAGATTCTAATGATTTCATATTTTTTAGACTTTCCCATATTTTCTGTCCTTCTGTATCTCCAATTTCCTTTTATTCGCTTGTAAGATTCTAATGATTTCATATTTTTTAGACTTTCTCATATTTGCTGTCTTTCTATGTCTCCAATTTCCTTTTATTCGCTTGTAAGATTCTAATGATTTCATATTTTTTAGACTTTCCCATATTTGCTGTCTTTCTATGTCTCCAATTTCCTTTTATTCGCTTGTAAGATTATAATGATTTCATATTTTTAGACTTTCCCATATTTGCTGTCTTTCTATGTCTCCAATTTCCTTTTATTCGCTTGTAAGATTCTAATGATTTCATATTTTTTAGACTTTCCCATATTTGCTGTCTTTCTATATCTCCAATTTCCTTTCATTCGCTTGTAAGATTCTAATGATTTCATATTTTTTAGACTTTCCCATATTTGCTGTCTTTCTGTGTCTCCAATATCCTTTCATTCGGTTGTAAGATTCTAATGACTTCATATTTTTTAGACTTTCCCATATTTGCTGTCTTTCTATGTCTCCAATTTCCTTTTATTCGCTTTTAAGATTCTAATGATTTCATATTTTTTAGACTTTCCCATATTTGCTGTCTTTCTATATCTCCAATTTTCTTTTATTCGCTTGTAGGATTCTAATGATTTCATATTTTTTAGACTTTCCCATATTTGCTGTCTTTCTATGTCTCCAATTTCCTTTCATTCGCTTGTAAGATTCTAATGATTTCATATTTTTTAGACTTTCCCATATTTTCTGTCTCTCTATGTCTCCAATTTCCTTTTATTCGCTTGTAAGATTCTAATGATATCATATTTTTTTAGACTTTCCCATATATGCTGTCTTTCCATATCTCCAATTTCTTTTATTCGCTTGTAAGATTCTAATGATTTCATATTTTTTAGACTTTCCCATATTTGCTGTCTTTCTATATCTCCAATTTCCTTTTATTCGCTTGTAAGATTCTAATGATTTCATATTTTTTAGACTTTCCCATATTTGCTGTCTTTCTATATCTCCAATTTCGTTTCATTCGGTTGTAAGATTCTAATGATTTCATATTTTTTAGACTTTCCCATATTTTCTGTCCTTCTGTATCTCCAATTTCCTTTTATTCGCTTGTAAGATTCTAATGATTTCATATTTTTTAGACTTTCTCATATTTGCTGTCTTTCTATGTCTCCAATTTCCTTTTATTCGCTTGTAAGATTCTAATGATTTCATATTTTTTAGACTTTCCCATATTTGCTGTCTTTCTATGTCTCCAATTTCCTTTTATTCGCTTGTAAGATTATAATGATTTCATATTTTTAGACTTTCCCATATTTGCTGTCTTTCTATGTCTCCAATTTCCTTTTATTCGCTTGTAAGATTCTAATGATTTCATATTTTTTAGACTTTCCCATATTTGCTGTCTTTCTATATCTCCAATTTCCTTTCATTCGGTTGTAAGATTCTAATGATTTCATATTTTTTAGACTTTCCCATATTTGCTGTCTTTCTGTGTCTCCAATTTCCTTTTATTCGCTTGTAAGATTCTAATGACCTCATATTTTTTAGACTTTCCCATATTTGCTGTCTTTCTATGTCTCCAATTTCCTTTTATTCGCTTTCAAGATTCTAATGATTTCATATTTTTTAGACTTTCCCATATTTTCTGTCTCTCTGTGTCTCCAATATAATTTTATTCGCTTGTAAGATTCTAATGACTTCATATTTTTTAGACTTTCTCATATTTGCTGTCTTTCTGTGTCTCCAATTTCCTTTTATTCGCTTGTAAGATTCTAATGATTTCATATTTTTTAGACTTTCCCATATTTGCTGTCTTTCTATGTCTCCAATTTCTTTTATTCGCTTGTAAGATTCTAATGATTTCATATTTTTTAGACTTTCCCATATTTTCTGTCGTTCTATATCTCCTATTCAGCATTTTACCGATTTAACCACATCGCTTGTATTCGTTTCCTCTAATCTCGATATATCTCCCATTCTTATTTTTCCATAATTCCTGCTATCTCTGCCCACCAACTATTTGAGTTCACCAATCTTTTGGCTGCCTCATGCATAATTTCATAATTTCCCCTTCTTCTTTGGCCAAACACCTATACCAAAATTTTATTATTCTTTCCATTATTATTCCATTTCTTCTTGTCATTCCTAATTCTACTAAAGCTACTTCCCTAGGTGCTGATCTTGGTAAGCCTAGTAGCTCCTTACAAAACGTTCTGTAGTTTTGGTCCACCGTCTTGTTTACCTCTGCTCTCCCCCCCACCCCCACCCCCAGATCTCTACTGCATACAACATTTTGGATTCAACTAGTGCTTCGTACATTCTTTCTAACCACTTAGTTGTCATTTCTAGCTTATATTTGCATATTCTTATCCCATTCATTGCCGCCCTTCCTTTTGCTTCCATTTTTCTCCTGTGTGCTCCCCACTTTCCATTGTTACTCAACCTCACTCCTAAGTATTCAAATTCATTCACCACTTCTACCCTTTTTCCATTTAGTACCCACTTTTCATCCTTTTTTTAGTTTAACTCCCTTCTCGAAGACCATAACTTTCGACTTATCTATGTTTATTTTTATTCCCCACTCCACAGAATTTCTGGATTTCATTTATTGCCTGTTATAGATCCTACCATTAAGTCATCAGGATATAGCAGTCCAGAAATTTCTTTGTTTGCTATTACCGGACAGTGCTGATTTCCTTCGTTAGCCTTGTTTATCATCTCATCTATAAATAAGTTAAGTTATACTGAACTCATTTTGCATCCCTTTCTTGTGACATTCAGGAGGCCCGCGTTCAATTCCCGTGGCCGATTTACCTGGCCCATGGGTTTTGTCGATGGTTTTCCCATGTCGCCAGGCGAATGTTGGGTAGGTAAATTACATGCCCCGATTTTCCTGTCCCTCCATTTCTCTCAACTGGTAGTCTCTTTCAAGGTAGAAGTGTTGTTAGGTGTTTCGGAGCTGCATGGCAGGAATAAAACTTCCTCTTCCGGTAGCACGATCTCCGGTCTCCGAGCCCGGTCAGGTGGGGTCGTTTCCGGGCCGCAGTCGGGTGAGCTGCCAGTTGTACTTGTCTGTCGGGGAGTTTCCAACTGGTTAAGTGTAGGCACCTTGCCTTCTGCATGGCCTCTTGAGACGATCGCTCTGTCTCTTCTCGCTGCATCCTTCATCCCGGAGGTTACCCCCTTTGGGGCATAGGGTCCCAAATTGATGTATACACTCTTTTAACTCCGCAATGAAATGAGACAGAAATACAATTTTTGTTGTGTTTTATTTCTTAAGCCCGTACATGTTTAAAACGTCTGGAAAATCTTCCCTTTCGTCACACTTCTGCAGGAACCACTCATAAAATTGCAGTCGCCTATCTGGAACGTGCTCATATAGTGCGTGGAGAAGTCTTGGAATGCAAAGTTTCCATTTTTGACCCCGCAAAATTCAACGAACACCGCTTTTCTTGATACCAACCTCATGAATACATTGCCTCACTGACTTCTTTTGGGATTATGCAAAAATCTGCAAACTGACTCTCGTTTCTTTTGCACCGACCTTTCAACACATCTTGCACCATTCCATCTCTTCATACTTGTTATTGTTACACTTGTTGGTGGCGGTGTCCCTTAACTCAACCATCCAACGTCAACAACATTCTCCACTTTCCAACAGCACTCCAGTCTCCACTTACGATCCTCGAGTGATAATGTCGCCGTCATTGTTGTTTATAAAGAAGTGAATATCTGTGAACGTGTTGCTATGCTTTTCCAGTACTTATGGATCATATAAACCTAAAACTGTATTTCCGCCTCATTTAGTTGCGGAGAAATAACAGTTCAAAGAGTGTATACATCAATTTGGGACACTCTGTAGATCAAGATTACTAGCAGTGGCTAGTCCCCTTCATAGCATAATCTAATCCAAATCCAATGTGACATCATATCCACCACCTGTGGTGCATATATGTAGTAAGAACGGGCGTTAAATAGTAACAAAAATAATAATTGCTATATCTTTTGCGCTGGGTCGGTATATTTTAGTTCATCTTTCAGGGGAGATTTGCCGTAAAATTTCCTCCTCGATCTTACTTTAAATGGTAACCTTTTATGGATGACTTTTCTGATACGAATGACTATTGTGGATATAATTTTGTGTGAGAAAAGCAATAACTTTGGGCTGTTTTCGATATATTTTGACACCAAGGATTCATAAAAGTAGTGCTATTTTAAATATAGTCAACGTTATTATACACTATTACATATTACGCACTTGTGCTAATAACAAACGCGTATTTATCTACTTCGTGTTAATCGGAATAAAATTATCTTATTGCTAATTTTCTTGTAGGTACAAGGAGAATATTACCATATTGTAGACTTTAAGCGATATTCATATGTTTAAATAGGTTGTAGCTATGTTAGGTTTTGAAATTCCGCTCTTTACATGGCCAGGAGATAAAAATAAGAATAACGACCTCCCATTTGGGAAAAGAGTAACATTGGAAAATTCAACTTGTTCCAAATTATTTCACTCCACAGAAAAGAGTATTTGACATAAAATATGTGTTTTAATGGGCTCTACATTTTGCCTATTTCTTACGGTTTACCAGTTTCTCAAAAGTCATCCAAAATGACAGGTAATTCAAGATGTAGATTTCATTTGCCATGAAAATACCTTAAGCACGTGGCATTTTAATCTAAACCGTTTTAGACATTTTGTGAGAGTCAAAACTTTGAAACATTGTCCATATAAAGCGTAATTTTGGTGAGGAGGCATTTTGGCAACAAACTTCTGCGCCAGAAGCAATATAGATTACCTAATTGTTAGTGAAAATAAAGTAATCCTTGGTGTATATCAAAGAAAGTATAGATATCTTCATTAGCTTATAACGAAATTAATATAAATTGATGATGCTGAAAGGGAGACGAAGTCAAAAAAGGAATTGACGTGTTTCACTCTCATGAATTTCTCTACTCATGTATAAATTACTCTTACAAGTTCTTATTCCTCGATTTACTTCATTAATCAAAATAAAAATTTTCAGAAATTACCTTATTGCTAATTTTCCTGTAACTACATACAGAAAAAATGGGATAGTTACATTTTTTAAGAACACAACTGGTCTGCAAGAGATAACTAGGAGGTTCCATTCTCTTTGCATGGGCAAGAGTTAAAAAAAATGTGAATTTGAGAAAACTGTCAGTACTGGAAAATTCAAAGAATTAACAAGGACCATCTCGGAAATATTTTTCCACCAAAAATTGTATTTGTCATAAATTGTGTGTTTCAATAAGATCTAAATTTTTTGTAAAGAAATATTTTTCCATCTTTATCGGTTTATCAGTTATGTAAAGGTCATTTACAACCAAGAAGTCTTCTGACATACTTCCATACAGTTCAATATATACGTAGACTTCATTTTTCATGAAAATATTTTAATCCCATGCACTTTTTTGGGTAAGTTATGTCCTTTAACTTTACATGGACTTTAAATCAAAATGTCATTAGAGCTATTTTTAGAACATAAAAATTATTGAAATACTTTCTATGTGAAAGGCAGTTTGGAGTAGAGGAATTTTTTTGAAAGTATTCGTGTCTCATCCTTAGAAAAGCTGAATTTATTTACCAAGTGTGCTATTTGAATTTTTCTTTTTGAGTTACGCTCTTCACATACGCACACAACAGATACATTTTTCTAAAATCAGTATTTTGGGTGATTGAAGAACCTCAAAACTTGTATTTCAAATGAAATCTTAGTATCGAAACTTTAGATGGTAGTCAATTAAGTAAATGTAAGAAGAAGATAAATACAGAATTAGGTTGAAGTAAGGCTATAGTTTATTTGAAGAGCACCAATTGGAATCTGAACACCATGCTCAAGAACAATAATGAAAATGCATATTTCATGGAGTGTACTGAAACCTCAGGACCAAGTGTATGCCCCTTGGGCAAGACCAGGCCGCTGTTGCTATATGTATCATATACTTTACGAGGACCATATGGCATGTTGTATGAGCGAATCACGGTCTCGAGTCATCGTGTGAGGTCTTATGCCAACACGCAAGTCCTACTGTCGTATGAAGTCATTATCAAGTCAATAAACAATACTTTACACTTGTTCTAGAACTATTCCAAGGATATCCGGTTGGTGTTCACTTTCCCCATTATACGCAGTCAAACGGATACATACAATCACTGCATTACCGTCCCCAGCAGAACGATAATACTGATTATATGAAACCTCGTGCTGAACCAAATGTGATGAGCATTTTGAGAAATGATTCGTCAATGTATGCCATTGTTTTTTTTTTCTGTGTTAAATAAATAAAATAAATATTTTGTTTGTTAACGACGGTATGCCAAAATGTCTATTTGCAGGAGTTCCTTTATATGCCAGTAAACCTACTGACATGGGACTGGCACATATTTGGCCTCGTTATGCAGTGTTGCTGAGCTGTGTTATGCAGATACGTAAGGGTTTGAAAATGAGGATAGAGCTTATACATTGTGGACACCTCGCTCACAGATATAACGTTATTATCGCCCAGGAGCAAGGTATGAAGTTGAAAGAACATCAGGAAGTTACAGGCTGCAGGTCACAGAGATGCGGAGAAGGGAGTGTACTCTTTCCTTTGAGGAGACATCCACGCCATTGGTCCATACAACACAAAACCTAGAAGCACACCTGAAAGATGAGAATAAAAGGAAAATGAAAATGGGAAATCATAGCAGATAAAAAACACCTCTATATTATCCTTCTAACCAGTTCAAAAACTCCTTAAGTCAGAATGCGCGATCCAGAGAAATCGAGCCCAGTACCCCCCAATTACAAGCCTCGCATGTTACCACAGAAGCATCCGCCCCGGAAAGTCAATGTCTCATGGTACCCGACCGACCCTGCCCGATCGGGGAAACCCGGAATGACGCCGAAACCTTCACAAAGAGCAAGCCACCAAAAACCGTCAACTGGACCTTCAATTCTGAGTATATACATACGAGTATATAGTATACCACAGGAAAGAAAGTCTCCGGGGAATGAGATGCAGGGGGTTTGGGAAGGTTCCTACACCCTCCCGCGTTAGTTTATGACACCCTGTCAGTTCAGTTACAGACCATTCAAAAACATTCTGACGGCTTCTACTTTTGTGAATGAATCTTCTCGGTTTTAGTGTACAGAGTGAATAGCATGGTTTTTTAACGCTCTGCTCCTTGTGTGATATAGGTTCTCTGTCACACATATTCGCTGTCATCCAACTGTGTCAGGGGACGCATTCCTTTCAGGAACTTACTTTGTTTTGGTGGACTAGTAGAATATGATGGACAGGAAAGCCGTGGTATGAGCATGACCATTCACCTTACAGACAAGGGGGAACCCACGGAAAACCTCAGTCGTACTGCACGGCATCCATATTCCAAATGCCCCCCCCCCCACTCACACATTACTGCCAGTGCCACTTTATACAAATAATTCTTAGAAAAGAGAAGGTGCGTGATCGTCACAATCTCTATCTCCCTCTCTTTTAAGTTTGACATCTTTTAAGCTACTAAGAATTTCCGAAAATATATTTTATATTGCTTGCCAAAATATCCTCACAATCTAAGACTTCAATATTTATTTACACTGTTGGCCTTAGATCCATTCTTTATATTATAACAATACTTCGGAATTGGATTGGATGTAAGGAGGATATTTGGCACCTCGACCAGACTGGTCTTTTGTACCTATGCCCCTAGTGGGACACGCTCGGGAGGGAGGATGAGATCAGAGGAGGCCGAGGTGGTCAAACCCAAGGAGTCACCACAGTACAGAGGGCAGGGTCCGTACAATTTACTAGATAGAAATCCCCCAGCAGTCCAGGATATAGTCATCCAAACTATCGTAGCCCCGAAACAGTCAGGAAGCCGGTTCGGAGACTGGAGGTCGCCTCCCCAGAGCAAGGAAGACTCCAGGCTAACTTGCACAACCGGCATCGAGACAGCCGCGTTCCTGAATCGGCCCAATAGGCCGGCTGGGAGACAGGAGTCCGTCTCACCGGAGGAAAAAGTGCTCTCTCAGAGCATGTCATCCCACCATTCACCGCCGAGACTCCCGCCGACAATTCTACCCTGAAAGAGACTACCAGATGAGAGATGATATGAAATGATAATGGAGATAAAATGGAGAGAGACAGGAAATTCGGGAAATGTAATTAACCTACCTAGCATTCGCTTAGCAACCCGGGAAAATCCCCGAAAAGCCCTGGTTAGGTAGGCCGACCATAGGAATCGAACCGGGCCTCCCGAATGCGGACCACAGATGAAACCGCCTGAGCTATCCCGCTCGGTTATAATAATTCATATACCTGAATATTTATTTTACTTTAACTTATTTTCTCATTTAATATCTTTTTGCACAGCACTTGAATTAATTTAGAATATCAAACAGAACTATGTTTTTATTTAGTTGCTTTGACATTTCATAGAACGTTTTGAAAAATCAAATATTTAAAACTTATATCTACAGAATACCCTCAGCTGGATATGAATTATATGAGCTACTGACATTTAGATCATTAAAGAGTTTAAAAAATTGAAACTGCCAGTAATATGTAATAAAAATTTTTCTCTTGGACTAAGAACAGCTCAGAAATTATTGTAACAAAGTTATGTCCTATCTGCAGCTAAAGGGCACGGATGACTGATCTTCAATGCTTATTCCAGCAACTTCTGACATGCTGACACCCAGTGCTCGATGTTCAAATGTATGATTAATTTCTGTAGTTTTGCAGTAATTTCTGTAGCAAGATTTGTTATTCTTCTTCCCACATTGATAGGGCTAAATCCGTTCAAACTGCCCCTTGCAATGTTTCTTTGGCCTTTCAACCTATTTGTATCCTCTAGTAATTTCTAATTCATTTTTTTAATATTTTATACTTTGTAGGAAGTTCCTTAGAAATAAGAAGTACAAAGAATATGGTTAAGTGTTCAGCTCAGGCTGTTAACTTACCGTAGTCATTATACACATTAATTTCCCTTAAAATTCTACCTTGTTCAGTTCTCTTTTTAATGACCAATTCCATTTCTTTTTAACGATATACGGAAACCCTTCAGCTTCCATAAAATCTGTACTAAAAACGTTAATTAATGCAGTCTTTTTATCCATTTTGAGTCATTTCTCACTTATACATTTTTTTCTCCATAACTGAGTCCCTTCACACTAAAATATTATGAGCTATATGTCTTCTTTTCTCCGAATATTGGGTCCAATGTTTGTGGAAAACCTTCCCTCACTCATTTCTGTCTCCACACACTAGCTCTCATCCACACTATATCCTCTCTTTGCTCTTTATTTAGTTTATATATCCTTCTTTTTCTCATATACCTTTTACTGCAAAGTGCAATTCTAATTAACCTTTTCCAACTAGATCAGTTTTATTTCTATACCTTCAAATATTCTTCTAACTTCTTTGCAAAAGCCCTTTATATTATTTTCGCTCATTCTCCAAATTTGTCCCGAACTATCACTTTCCGGATCATATTGTATACTAAGTGCCATCCATTGCCTTTTAAACTTGCTTGGGAATTTTTCTTAAAAGATGGGCTAACTATTTTTGTCTACATATTTGCAATAATTTAGACCATTCTTTATTTCTAGCTTCTCTGTATTTCTTCGCTGCAAATACGTTCTTCCCTTGTACACCCTTTCACGCGTGTTGAATTTCATTTATACTTCTTGAGTTTTGTTTTATCTTTTGCTTTAAAATTTCAAGCCTCATTCAACAGGAGAGCTATTATTGAAAAAAAAAAATCCAGTCTATTCCTTTACTTTTATTTTTAAATGTTCTATGCATTTTTGCGCAATTTGCTTGCAATTTATGCACATTTTGATCTTCTTCATATATGACGTCACATCTTTTATATTAGAAGTGCTTTGTTGCTCTACTGAAGTGTTATCTATCACTATTTTCATTCCTTTTTGGTGTCCGGCTTTTAAGGTTATGGTCTCTGTTTTAATTTTAGAAATTGGTCTTTCTGCAAATGATTTTAGCTTATCCTCGTTATCAAAAATCATGAGTTCGTAGCTCCAAGTATTAAATGACAAAGTTTCTTTTGGGCTTCTTTGATTATGGTTTATGAATTAGAGTTCTATATTTGTGAAGAATTTTGTCCAGATAAATATCAAAAAGTGCTGGGGGTAGACTAGATCTTTGTTTTAAGTCTTGGTTTACTATAACCTCCTCTGTTAATCGTACGTGATTACCGTAAACTCTTACTGTTTCCATAACTCTGTATGACTTTCTGCATATGTAATAACTATCGTATGGTATCTAGTATCTTCGTAAGAGTTTGTTGACCTATTCTACCAAAAGCTTATCAGAATCGACCATTGTCATTACATGATTTCCAATTTGTATTCTTTTGTTTTGTTCCTCTTGTTTACTTTATGCGAATACTTATTTCACATACTCGAACTGTAGCAAATCCATTCATTTCAACTGCATGTCACTCAATGTTTCCACCTTTATTCATTATTTGTACATGTACATATGTTTTAATTTTCACAATGAACTTGCTACCTTTTAATTTATAATACTCTACTTTTTTTCACTACTTTTATTTCCTCTATAACATAGTTACAAAGAGTAAGTAAAGCAAGGATATATTGTACTTCATCCAAACATTGAACATCGAAAGTTCACCGAAAATATATGTTTTGAGATTCCCCGAATCCAAAATAAGCAAAACAAACATTTTGAAGAAAAATGAGGGAGTAAGTGTGTGTGTGTGTGTGTGTGTGTGTGTGTGTGTGTGTGTGTGTGTGTGTAGGGGAGCCTGCTTGTAAACAGCATAATTGAAAAGATAGAAGTAGACTAGGTATTAAACTTGGCGTTTAAGATCAGCATAAACATGTGACAAAAAGAATTTCAAAAATGTTCCATCCCAAAACATAGTTTACTTGGTAAACTTCTCGAAAATTGTGATTTTCTCAATTATGGTATCATATATGTAAGGTGTTTTCATGGCAAATGAAAACTATATCTAAGTTACTTTGGGTAGTTGTATAAGAAGTGCTCTTCTTTTAAATTACTTTTGCACAACTGGTAAACTGTAAGGGAGAGACAAAATATTACTGCAGTAAAAATGTAGATTTCCTTCAAGTATATAGTTTATTTAAATACATTGTTGTGCATTTACCTATTTGCGAGTTAGTTCTTATTATTTGTTTGAATTCTAAAATACTTATAATTTTCCCAAGTGCGAAGTGGTTGCTTTTTATCCTGTTCGTACTAAAAGTATGGAATTTCAGGAATCTCACACGACCGCCTGACAAAATATTTAACTTTAAGCCTACTGTATTCCCTTATTTCAATATAATAATTTCTGCAAATGTTTATCTCAATTAACATCAAGTAGATAAGAATAATAAGTATTTGTAAGAACAGTTTTTACAAAAATGAGTATAAAAATACATGAATTACATTATATTTTTAAAGAAAATGACATCCATTCTTCTAGTGTTTGCTTCAGCTTCCAGCACATATTCAGCAGATGTTATAATCATAGTTTTAAAATAATTCCTCCATATTTAAACTCCTGGATAACTACTCGAGGTGTTTTCATATTGTCACTGATGCCATTGTTGTGCGGCCGCGACAAGCGGGAACCGGGCGTGTGGCCGAAAGATCGACCAGACGTTTTATGTCCGGCCCCTCTACCCGTGGTTCTGAAGATTCACTTCAATACAGTTCAAGTATCAGGATTCATCAAGAGCATCTACCGCACACTTGAATAAATCTGTATAATACTGTGTAAATAACTATTGTAAATAATCCCGTGATATACCTTTAGGTAAAACACGGGCTGTAAAATATTGTTTAAATAAAAAAATAGGTTTTATTACTACCCATTATATATTCCATTTCTCATGATATCATCTTCCAACATTGGTGGAAGTCTATTCCACGATTCTAAAATAATTTCATTTATTTTTATTTTCACTATGATTGTTTTAGATTCACAACTGTATCCATTTTACTCATTGGGCACTTGCAAATGCGTTAAAATAAGTTTTTACTTTTGTATTTCATTTTGCTGTAGTTCTTCATTCCAGTATTAAATGAAGTATTAAAACTTAGTGCCCCTAACACCAGATGGCAGAGTGATCGGAGCTCCGTAGTAGTGGAAGAAGAGGAAGGTTCATTTAGTCACCAAACAGCTGAGGATGAGATCGAATGATCTTGAAAACGTTTCAAACAAGTGAAGTTTGAGTGTAAACATAGTGACTCATAAATCAAAGTTAAATATGAAGAATACTTCACTGTTAATAATGCTTCTGCTTTTAATATTTATAACCCTTATCTTATTCAAAATGCGGTATTTGAAACCCAGCTCCTTTAGGAGACCGCGCAAAGTGCAGTGTCCATAAGGAAAATCGCAAATTTCTGGCAAATGTGCAACCAATTCGTCTAAGGTGGGCGCTCTCCCTTTTGCATAGAATCTATAAATTTCTCGACGAATTAAATCGCATGTGAAATTATGTACTTTAGAGAAACGTTTCCTTTTGTTTTCACACTTGATCGGCGTCTTTGGTTTTCCTTTCGTCACAATATTTCTTACTGTATTTCTGTGAATACCCAGAATTTATCATCAGTTTCATTGCACCACACCTTACCAAGATTATTTGTTAGCACATATTTATATGTGTTCAAAACAAGTGCTTGAATTTGCTTAGAAACAGTTCCCGTTATAACTTTGTTTTTTGAGGCTTCTCCAGTAATATAACTCGGCCCAGTTATTCACACTATTGTCTTCACTTTGATTATTTTCACGTGACTGAAATTTATCTACTACTTCATTTGTATTTACCACTGCATTTGCTTCCCACGGTCTCCACATCGTGACACACAACGAATTTCTGCACGTAATGAAACAGATCAACTGGAAGTTGGAACTTTGGCAACTGAGACTCCACGTGGAGTAGACATGCGGCTGTCATTTCGAGAAAATCAGGGTTGCTATTGGTCCTCCACGACAGTGTTCCATTTCTGAAGTGAGGAGATAGATTTATGACGGTCATTAGTGGGCGGAAAGGTCAGGTCCTTGAGGTCCCTTTGAGTGCAAACTGCACACACGTTAACTAAACAGACCTTACTTTAGTCTCTTTCGCCTATTGATTACCTCGTAGATGGCTTAGTCCGATGTTCAATTTTTCTTTAGTTATCTAAAACACAAGAAAGAAACTTACGACATCTACAACGTGTACAGATACGTCTTATTATTCTGGTTTCATTAAATAATTAATATCGATGGCAGAAGTCGATTTTTTCTTATGTAACTAATAAAATTAGGTATGGGACTAGCCAGGCTTGATGTTTATCATTCTCTTGAAATTTAAACCCTTGGCGTTAACGCTATCGGCATGCAAATCAAAGGTGTTAAAACATTTATGTGCTACTTTAATGAACATATGTATGATAGATTCCATGATTATGTGAGAGTCATAGATTGCGAAAATTGTTCTGTTGGTCGTATCTACTAATTTAGATAGCTGCGCATATGTAAAATTCATTATTGTCTCTTTATTTTAATGAAAATCATTACTTGGAGCTCTTTCGCTTTGATGGTCTGCCTCGCCAGTTAGTTACTCTTTCTGTTCTCTTCCTACACTTTTGCTCATATAGCACACACCTGCAGTCTTGGGTCGGCTCCTGATATTTCTAGTTTGTACATGAGCCCATGAATTGGGAGTCCTGTGTATATGATTCTTCCACTGCTTACATTATTTCTTCTTCTATACTCATTAGGTCATTAATTTTTAGCCTTTCCCATATAACCACTATTCGTTACTTGCGAATTGGCGCCACTATCGTTCTGAATAATTTCGATTCTATGTATTTTGAAAGGTTTGGCTATGTTCAGTGGCTGCTGTCCTCCCTTCAATGTATCTTACAAAGGATGTAGCTGTTTATCTATAGATATTCCTCTACTAAACTTTAGAGTACCTAGGACTCGTCAGTAACATCGCATTGTCCGTGTACCTGTATGAAATAAATTACGATATGACATTTGTCTTCCTATGCCAAATATTATAGGTTTCTGCACTTTATCATTGACTATTTTTATAATTGATCAATGATCTTGTACCCCTTGTTGCCCAGTTATATTTATGTATGCCCTTTTTTTTTTAAAGAAAAGTGTTTGTGATCTTCGGTCCATTACTTACAAGTTGTACAGTTTTTCAAGATTGATCCATTTTCATTTCTGATTTCTTCTCCATATGTACCACAAACATTTGGGAAAGTGACTTTTCTACTCTTGCATTCAAGTCTCCAGCAATTATTATGCCAATTTTATTATAGTTGTGTTTATATTATGTTTCTGCAGGACTTTAACATTGAATTTTTATATGCTATATGTTAACATAAATTTTTTCGCCTTTTCCCTTCCTCTGTTATACAAGTTCCTAGTACTTAATGTTGGTTTTCTTCATGTTCTTTTAAATCTTACTACTGTATTTCATTTTCAAATTCATAACTTAGAATCCTCTTTAGCTGGTCTTTCTTTTCGTTGTACTCCTGATTAATCATTACGTAATCTTGAACCTCTTTACCTTCTTTTCACTTTCTGTTTAGTTTTCTGCCCATTTTTGTTTTTGTTTTAATGTTTCTATAAGTTCTTTTCTTTTATTCCCCCCACGTTCTTTGTACCGATATGTAGTGCGTTTTTCCTTCCTAATTGTATATCCTTTTTGATTATCCTAGGTTGTTTTCAGACCAACCTTATAGCCTTCTAAGAAACGCTGGTTTTACCTGATGGGTTTCCAAAACAGCGCACAACCTCCAATCTGAAGGACCAGGCCATTGAATCATTTGTCGATTTTCAGGTTTCCTGAGAAGACTGCACGTTTACTGTAGCTGCTTGGGGTACACGACGTCCGCACCTTACCTCACCTAAATCTCGTTAACGTCCCTCAGAGGCAAAGACTATAGAGGTTGATTTTAGGGCGGACATTCGCCTTAAATGAGAAATTCCATCCCATCACACAAACGGTATACTTCTATAACTCATACACGAACATATCGTTCAATATTTCCTAGTAACACCTTTCTTCACGTCTTAAGTAAGCATTAGAACGTAATATCTATTTATCTTTCCTTTTTCCTTTCTTTCATTGTTTCTTTCTTTCTCTTTCTTTCTGTTCCTTACCTCAGGATGAAGTGTTGTAATCGGCCAACCATATTGACCACATATTTCACCAAAACTGTGACTCCACAAACTATGCTTTAAAATATCTGTGCGCATTCGAGTTAGTCTCTAAAAGTAGTTAACTACGAAAACAGAAGTGGGTTAAATAATAAACTTCACACTTAGGTTCAACAGTTCCAAAGGTACAAAGAAAGCAATTTAAATATTCACTCTGAACTACTTTTACATGGAAATTTCTTTGTTGATTTTTATTTACTTAAACAGTTATCTGGTGAATTTGAAGGAATAACTTTACAAATTACTTATAAAGAGTTTATATTGAATCAGTGAACAGCCTATGATCTTCATTTTATATTACTGAGCTTTTATACTTCCTTGTGCAGTTGACTGAGAAATTATAAGATATACAAAAACTTTGAACATTTTAAATCAAATAACTTCTATTTAATAGACCTTTTTAATAGTCTTTTCGTATTTTGTGAGAATCTCTCAGAATTTGTTCTAAATGTTGTAGCATTTCAAATTGTACATTTCTGGAGTAACATCTGCGTTCTTTTGTTCCTATCATGTAAACAATTATTACTATTCTAAATACCATGTGCAGCATACAAATACATATAACAAGCTTCATTAGTGACCCTATATGCTTCTATGTAGCTAAAAGATTATACTGATTCGGAGTACATAAGCTATTTAACATTTTATTACTAGAATATTTTACGTTCTTAATTTTAATGTTGATTAGCATTTTAAATTATAATAACGATTGGAATTATAATAACGATTAAAAACATCTTAACTGGAAAATAATAGGTAACTTATTCTCTGTTGTGATATATAGAAAGTATTTTGGAAAGTATTTTTCATGACTAACAAAAAAAAATTGTTGTAGACACTTAACTTATTCCATATTTTAATAACCGTGTTAGTCGTAGAATGAATTAAACATTAAGAATAAAGCTCCCAACTTGTAGATGATAGAATTTTATTTCTTAAAGGGTTTTAAAGATCTACTAGGAAGGATATCTAAAGGGTACCAGAGTTGAGGATTTAATAACACACATTTCAGGCAAAATATAGGTTAGATATCCCAAGTTTATATAGGTTAGGGATCCATAGGACAGGGCTAGATTCCTAGGAATTGTTAGGTTTATTGAAGATACATGAAATACACACGTTAAGATAAATTATTTATTTCATTAACACTAAGTGAGATTTCGAATCTATTCACATCACTTTGGACGCTCACCGGAATCATTTGCACCAAAACATGTTGACATTTTCACCTAATATTAATTCTATTCAGTTTGTATTTTTGCACTTTTTTGTTCCTTTAACTATACATAATCACCTCGTATTCACTATATACAATCTTTGGTTTTCACTAATTAATTCGTCCTCTTCAGTCACTTTAATTAAATAGTTTTACAGTACAATCACTTAACATTTTACCGCCACTCGGTCCTTCAGAAATCCGGGCGATCACTTCTGAGTCACCGGTATTTAGAAGCATGCATAGTCGGTGATATTAGTTCATTAATGCCATGTTCCTTGGAATTGTGTAGTATTTGCATAAAAAACACTTCCCATAAACACAAATTTCAATTTATTTCTAAATTGCTTTGCCTGAACCATATAAAACAGAAGATATTCTTAGATTTTATTTGCGTTTATCTGTCTCATAAGTGTAAACGTGTAGAACAAATGTTATGTATAAGCTGCTATGAAGAATTAAGAAAGTATCATATATTGGGTGGAAGTGATACAGACCTCATCCCGTTTAAGCAGATGAATACATTGAAAATGTCTACGTTTCACGCTGGAGACGTTTAGCAACAGCAAGTCTAACCTACAAATGAGTAACAAAATAACGCTTCAGTAGAATCAGATATAGGGTAAAGTGTACGCTCTTTTATCGATGCCGCTGCGAAATTGTTCTACATTCAGCTAATTGCCTGTATATAACTGCCTGTATTTTCAGCGAAATTACTAATGTTTAAGAGTGAAGTGTTTGCAATAATATTTTCCACATTTTTATGCAAGAAACTTAATTTTTGCATGTAGTAGTCTTCTTTTTGGTACTGAAATTCCGTTTTGTTTAATAAATTTTAAACCATGAGTTATTTGACAAATTAAATACTGTCACATAAACTACAGTCTCAATAAGTTCAGTTTATAATTTAATAGAGTATCATTATTCAAATACTGGATATTTGAAAGACCTAAAGGTTATTTTATCTATCATTTAGATAGCTAAATTTATTTGTTATTCGAAAATATTTTCTTTATGCTTAATAGGGCTATGTAATTTTTAACATAGGGTTTAGAATATTCAATAAATTTTGCAGGTTCCTAATTTTTAGAAACCAGAATACTTCCAAAACACATGCTCAAAAAATTCGTCAACACGTATTTCTAAGCTCACAAAAATGAGGTTTTTTTTAAAAAAAAAAAAAGATACCAACATTTCGCACTACGTTTCTACGTTTCTTGTTTGAGTTTGAATGAAACAAAAATATGTTGACTAATTCGTTTATGTATGTCAAACTTAATTAACAAACAAGAAAAAGAGTAGATTATAACCATTAGATGAAAGTTCAAGTGCTTATCGTCGAATTCAGAAAGAAAAAATAAAGTAATATAGGTGATTTATTTAACAGTTTATGGAGACACAGCCAAAGTAAATTAAAATATTTCAAATATAATATACGAGATTAATAACTAAACCATGTATTAAAAGGAAATAGAAACGATGTAACGAATTTTACACAAGATATGAACACCGGATTGCAAGTGTACAATAGAACCACAGCCCTACAAATCGTGTGTGTGTGGTAAATCAATTACCCTCTATTGCAACGTCAAAAAGTTTAGTGCAGAACAAAAATACGCAGTTTACCCTGAAGAATGTGTTCAGACAGAGGTGAAAGTATTTAAAAGGTAGATTAGTTGTTAAGTCATCAATTCTGCAATAAGATTTGCTTTAATTATTCCTATGTGCTTATAACGCGATAAAACGTATAAAGACTTATTCTTTGCTATTGAAATAAGCCTTCAAATTCCGAAAGACTGTTAAATTGCTCCTTTTATATTTAAAGAGGATGATATCTGCATCTCTTCCACCCTATATATGTGCAATATGCTTAAAATATTTGAGCTTTTGTTCCATACATTTTTGTTTTGTTTTTGGATTTGAATATGTTTTAATATTTATCTAAAATTAAATCAGTTGGCTACACAGAATAGGGAACAGTTCATTATTATAGGTGTTTAAATTAGTAAATAGATATAACGGAAAGAATCTCCATAACATTTTATCACGTACATTTTAAGAGAGTAAGCAATCAGCTAAATATTTATAGTTAAAATGCTCTCCTAAGACGGCGTCATTCAACTATTAAAATTAGTGTTGTAACTGTAACAAATTCATTACGAATTCAAACCATTTACATAAAGTTTTCCATTAACTTACGTCACAATTGTTCAAGTTAAGAAACAATTACAAAGGACAGTAATTGAAAAGAGCCTTGGCAGTCTCGGCTGGGCTAGTACCCGCTGTTACGTCAGGAGCAGAGCTGAGCTGTGTAGTAGTATTGAACTCTTGTTTTTATACATACGGCAACAGAGGGGCTGCACACTGATAATACCTGCAATGAAATATTTTGGGAAGGTAATCTCGGCCTAAGTTTGGGGTCCTACCCACATTTCCTACTCATGAGGAGGATTGAGGGAAACATATCCCGCTCTTAGCAAGACGTTACGGTCAAATTACAGGTAGTTTAATCTATTTCTAACAATAAATAATATCCTCTGAACAGATAATCATTATTTTAACACAGCATTTAACATAAATTTATTCATAATCACTTGTCGATACATTTTGTAACTTGGACTTTGAGCACCAACGTGCTGAAAAAAGATTCTCTGCACATGATAGGTAGTATGTTAAAGGGGTGGCTGAAAACAAAACGACCGCACTGTATTTTGTAATGCAAATCTAAATCCAGCTCGTATCAAAGAAAAAAAGAAAATGGTTTAGAAGTGTTTATAACAAAGCTGTCTTGACATCACAGCTCGACTCCGTTAAGGTGGTGCAAGCCAAGCTTACCAGAGACTAACAAGGCTTTTGCTTGTCTGTATTTGAATCTTCTGTTTGTTTCTCATATTGCAACAGAAAGGTGTGTTTCAAGTAGTAAAAATAAATTTGTTTTGTTTCCTCTTTCATACGTCGTTACATACAGATAAGTATACAACAAATTATATCAGCTATTCCTTATATTCTGTATATCCCTATACAAAACTTATAGGAAGTGAGAATTTAACACAAAATTTTATACCAAGAACGTTTAATACCTTAACAATCACTGGCATTAAAATGTAATTCCAAGAACTACATCTCAAAAGAACAAACCAACCGAACACATTGGTTTATAACCTCGGTCAGAACATCGGCAATCGCCGTCAAAACATCTGATCAGTGCGCGGCAGCAATATTAAATGACCGCATTACACCATGCACGAAACGACCTTATACATTTTGGCCAGTATAAAATTGGACACATTCATTATAGTAGATACCTAATTCTTCCTTATTAATAATGTTAGTTTTAAACGCATCTACTTTTGGTTAAATACGGTTTTCAGGTAGAATGTTTACATACGTTTGAGCTGTGAAAATTCGAAATACTGATTCATCAGTCGCCTATGTTAATTTTTGTACATATTTAACTGAAGAGTACAAGAGAAGAAAGTCTAAGGAGCGAAAAAGTGTACGCTTTGCACGATATTTAGGTACGATCACGAACCTCAAGGTCTCCAAGTTTAACTTTCGATAGTTGTTTTCATCACCTAAATTATTACATAACGAGTTATATGTTTACTTACATTAATATGTATACATTTTAATTTTATTATTTTAGTATCAAAAGTAAATTGTTATACTGAAATATTTATTGCGCTTTATTATACAGTGCCTTCGTTTTATGACAAGGCCGTGAGCCGCGTGTAAGTGTGGTTCATCGGCACTGCAGCGCGCTGAGCCTTCACACATTGTCCGTGACCTTGCCAGAAAACGAGGTACCACTCTATTTAGACAATTCGTCACGTAAAACATATAACTTTTATTAGATTGGCTTATTCACGAATGATTAGATAAGTTTGAGAACAGTTGGCCTAGATAAAAGAAAATGAAACAACGAAATATAAAATTACGTTGAAATTTTGAAGCTCTTCTCTATTTTTCCCCGCATATTTTGGCTTTAATTGCATAGATGCCCCCTTTAAATAAAGCAACTTAGAAAAAGTGCATAATCGCATGCGCAAATATAGATAATTCTCAAGAATTGACAATAAAAGTCATTCGTGAATAAGCCTTTACACAAAAATTTAACTTTGTATCAATAACTGACGATGAAGAGAGAAATTAATTGTCGTTTGGATGAAGCTGAGTGGATTTCTTAGACGAAATTTGACCGCTTTGAAACCACTTACAAAGAAAACCATTGCGTGCTTTATTGTATAAGAAATAGTCCGACTTTGGGAATTTCTTCGACGAGTCCATGATCAAATGTGAAAAATTATTTAGGAGGATGACGATGAACTTGTGATTAAGAGCTTATATCTGAAAAATGGTTATTGATCAAACCAATATTTTTCAAAAATACAGAGATAGTGATGTTCACTATAGATGATGTACAGAGGGTATCTGTGGCAACCAACTGAGGGCAACACTTCCATCAAGCAATGATTTGTTTGGAGGTTAGAAGGTTATATTTTGTAACATCATGATTTGTTGTAGGTGGACCAACATATATTTTACATAAAAACTGGATGTTTACATGAGAGGGTGAGAAGCTCGTTGAAGTTGTTAATACTCTGACCATGTGGAATCATGAATACCCATGAAAGTCGCTCTAGGTGATCCAGTAAAACGTTAACATAGTCAACACATTTTAAAAGGTTTGATGTTTAAAAACCGCGGACAAGCTTCATCTTAGAAATCCACATATTTTGCAAAAGGGCCAGCAGATGAAGGCCATGATCGCACCCAAAGATGAAAGGAATGCTCGTTTGTTATACCGCAAATAAAAAACCTAGTCACGTTGACGTTAACACATAAATTAGCTGTCTCATGCACGTATACAGTGTTCAGTTCCTCGTGTCGGATCCCGTCGCTGAGGGTGATATTTGCTTTGGAACTAAGTGGTATGGGCTATATCGCTGTTGAAGTCCGCTCATACCGGGAAATATCGGCCGAGGTAGCCGCAACTCCGACGACGACGATGATGACGTAGAGGCGGGTGATGGGGACCCAGAAGATCCTGAAGATGACGTGGACGTGGGTGGTGGCGTCAGCTGAGGATGCGCATGTGCGTTAGGTGGTGGTAACGGAGGCGGACCCAATAGTCCTGCTGGTAGTCCTGGAGGTGAGGACCACGGCTGGGGAGCTGATGAACCAGCGGCGGTCCCGTTGGCCCAAAGGTGCGCCGGCAAGGGCATGGGTAGAGGACACGGAGGGCGACCTGGGTACATCTGGGGAGGTCCAGCTGCAAGGAGACTGTGTAGTTCCGAGGGTCGTCCCCATATCTGCAGGTGTGCCCTGGCCTTCTCCATCATCGCCGCCGAGAAGAGGCTGTTGTTATTCTCCGCATCCAGCTCGGAGTATAACCTCAAAGGCGACCTTAGGAAGTGTTGTTCCATGAACATGGCGTCCATAGGATCCCTGCAACAAACATACACCACCTTCATTAACAAAGCCATCTGGTATATATACATATGTTACATTTCTGAGGTTATCTTAAGTGGACACTTAAATAGTAATGACATTACTGCACTTGAACATGCCATAGAACTTGACCTGAGAACCTCTCACACATACAACTCCCAACCTCTGACTGCACAATTCCAAACAAACCATATCAGCTTCCGTTTATGCTCATGTAGTAACCCAAACTTCAAGTATACCCCTATTAATGAAACCAAGAGAGAAATATGTGCCTGTGTTTGCAGCAAAACACAAAAACGAAATTTCAGATAAATATTAAATTTGGTAGTTAAAGTTAACGTTCTCCAAGCATGCCATCCTAAACTAATCTTTATATGACAATTTTTCAGTACCTTTATTTTCTCAACAATGATCCTAATGAATTTTTACATGTTGGGATATTTGCCGATTAATTGCAAAATATCTGGGAATACCTTTGAGACCATCTTTATTGGGAATGGGTTTTCTATAACTTTATATAACTAGTGAACCATACGGAACGAAACTTACAAAAAATATTTCGCTAAAATACAACTTATGTCAAAATTAATTGGTTGTGGAATTAACCATTTCTAATATATCTATTTGATGCCTCTGGTCTCAAGAATTTCTTAAAGTACTATATCGTTATCTTTTTGTTTGTTTTTGTTTCCTGTTATATTATGCAAATACGATAGAATTTGAATGGTAGTACCCAACCACTTTTTAAATATTTTAAAAGCTTTCCGAAAGAATATTCTACAAAACAGATATGAGAAACTTAAGAGTAATGTATCAGATGTTTTAGTTACTGAGAACAGGCATATTTACACATTTCATGTTCGCCATTCAACGTTTAAAAATAAGGGTTAAGAATTGTAATGTACGACAGTTCATGACGCATGTCGACACACTTGATACCAACTGAGAGATATTAGGGTGCAATTATACAAAATAATTATATTTTTCCTCCCTTACGAACCAATCCCGGTGTTAGGAAATGTTAGGATTCCACTAGCCCGTAAAGTAGGGGCAAGGGAGCCGAAACATTGACCAGAACGAGGAAATCAGGGTTGAGAGAGAAGTGGATGATAGTAAAAGGGTGAAATGAATCATAGAAAAGATAAATGATGCAGCAATTGGTGGAATGATGACGGGAAAAACCGGAGGTCCCGGACAAAACCCGCCCCAGCGCCGTGTTGTCGACCATACATCTCACTTTGCGGTCTAAGCGCTCTGCCACGATGCGGTCCTCAAAATAATAATAATAATAATAATAATAATAATAATAATAATAATAATAATAATAATAATAATAATAATAATAATAATAATAATAATAATAATAATAATAATAATAATAATAATAATAATAATAATAATAATAATAATAATAATAATAATAATAATAATAATAATAATAATAATAATAATAATAATAATAATAATAATAATAATAATAATAATAATAATAATAATAATAATAATAATAATAATAATAATAATAATAATAATAATAATAATAATAATAATAATAATAATAATAATTAATAATAATAATAATAATAATCGTTAACATTCAATCATTGGCAAAGGTAGTACAAGTATAACAGTGTAAACAAATTTGGTGCTCCATGATGTAAGAAAACTCTCTTACTCCCGGCGCAGAGAGAGGAACCCACACAGAAGTGAACAATAGAGGCAAAATCATTGAAAAGGAAATGGTTAGAATAGCTAATCTGCACTTCATCTGTGCTTCTTAGCAGCGCATCTCAGAAACAGCTCCTTATCTGTACTCTTAAATCACAAATGCTGCATGAATTTTCCTTCAATAGAATTGGCATTTAGAAATCCGGAAGTTCAATTAACCTTAACTTCAGTCCTTACCAGAATTAGAGGGTTTTGCAGCTTTATTTAGGTATGAATGTACATACTAGCTAACTGGAGTAGAAATAGGAACGCACTACATAATATACCCTGGAGTGTCGCGTGAGTTTCTCTGACTGTGTGGTCGGTAGGTAATTATATATTTATTGCCTCTCAACGTGCATGTATATATTATTATTTTATGGGCGTCACATTTGTCAGCATTTCAGTTTTAATTAAATTCCGTGTGTGATGGGACGGGTTGTTTTCAACATGCTGCAACTCAGCAGCCCCGGAGAGGGCTATACATGGACCACCCGCAACCATCTTGTTCCAATTTACCACTTCCAGTAGCCTCGGGAGTCACGGGCCCTGGTTTGATTCTTGAAATGGACAACTCTTTTAATAGCTTCATAAGTTCCAACATGCTCGCCTGTATAGTGCAGGAGTATGGTGCCTATCTCACATTCAAGAGGTTCCGAGTTGGAATCTCCATTGAGATAAGTTACCAAGCTTGTAACTCCAGCTTCGTAGACCCGTTCACTTGAGCGTCAAACCGTCCGTTACCTTCGCACATCCCTCGGAATGACTCAGTTAAAGGCACTGCAGAACACATAGTTCTTAGAAAAAGTGTTCTTGTTTATTATAGTTGCTGTCAAATGCCAGAATCATATAAGGAGCGCTGGTGTGCCGGTACTTCTTCCCAAGGTAATTCTATGCCTATATGCCTGTAAATCTACTGACATGGATGTTGCTTTTAGAAACGTCGTTCTGGGCCAGACTTGGACCCACAACCTTGGGATTTGTAGCCCAGCGCCTAATTAATTAAGCTACACAGACCGATAATAATCTTTGGATGTTCCACAGCTTCACTCTCAATAACTTAAAGGTCTGGTATCCAGCCATTATTATTTACTTACTTATGTATCTGTGCTCCAAATTATTCCTATAAAGACTTAATTTTCACTCACTTTCATATTAATCGAATTAAAAGTTTACGAAAATTGTTTAATTATACATTTAAGCAAGTGAAGCATAAAATATCTTGAAGCTATAGTAAAAATGTAATGCTCTGTTTGCCACATTATGATATTGCATTTCATGTGACACCAAGAGAATTGAAAAGTGTTGCTGTAGTACTTCAAGTGAGTGATTGAGTGAGTGAGTGAGTCAGTGAGCTCGCCTCGGTAGCGTAGATGGTAGCGTGTCTGCCTCACGTTCAAGAGGTCCCGTTCGAATCTCGGTCAGGGTGAGCTTTTTCTGGATAAGGTTTTTCCTGGGTTTTCCCTTATCCTGATAGATGAATGTCAGATGACTCTAAGCTCCATGGATTCCGGACTCATTTGAGCATCATTTCACCTATTTCATTCATCGTCCGATATGACTTAACGTTGGAGGACGTAAGTTGAAAAAAAAAGAGCCATTGAGGGAGGGAGGGAGAGAGGGAGCGAAAGGGTTTAAGGGCCTGTTGACAGGTCATTAGAACCCGCTGGCAGGTCAAAAAATATAATTGGCGAACGCAAACCAATTGGAACATTATGCAAACATTAAATGTCACAAAAAGAGTTATTCTAAGTAAATTGCAATGTCTACCTTTCTGTGTGCTAAGCTTTATCTATTCTTGTCGGTGCATAAACTAATTTAGAATGAAGAGATCCTTACAGAAAATCCAGACTATTAAGTTATCCATGGTGACATATTAAATATGCGATAGTTTAATAAACCTAATGGATGCATTTTTGAGAATACAGAAAAAAGAAACATTTTTCGTGTAAATGTTTGATTCGGATGAGGGAGGGTTTTTCTTAAAAGTGGTGTTGCATCATTGAAAATATTGAAATTATAATTCATGTTTGTTAATTATCGTTTTGGATTCTATTAATATATGCATCTTTTATCATCGGTTTAAAGCATTAAAACACTTCAAAACATGCATCTTCGGTGAATACCTGATTAAGTTTTCAGTGAATTCTTGAAGTTCAGAGTGTAAATCCATATTTATTCTATTTAATAGGTAGATTTGAGGGCAAAAACAGACTGAAAATTCCATACATTAACTAAACTGATTTTTTTTTTGTAAAGTTTCAGAAAATAGTTTGTATGTTTAACTTAACGCATAATTTTAGAGCTATTTATGGAGATTTTATATGTTCTCTTCCGCCAATGTTTAATATGTTAACTTAAAGACCGATTATTATCTAAATAAACTATATAATTTTTACAAGCTGCAGTATAAGTTCATTGATCACTTTTGTGAATGACTGTAGTTTATTAATTAAGATCAATTTTACTTTTTGGGTTAAACTTTATCAAAATAAGTCTTTAAACAGAATCAAGCTATTGATAATAAAGCATAGATTTTGTCATATTAAAATGTATTTGGTTTGTTTTAATTATTAGAGACAAAACCGCTCATTTGTACCAGAACACGTCATTCACAAAACACAATAGTTCAACATAAAATGAAAGAAAACAAAATTCACTTATATTTACATAGGAAAACCATGTTGCATGGACAGCTAGAAGTGTAACTCACCCTAAAAGTTGAGACAATTTATACTTATCCACCACTATTATATGAGTTATCATTGTGAAGTGATGCAGCATTTAGATTACAACTGATCGTCGGTGTAAAGTTTGAAAAAAAAATTAAAATATAAGTATTTTGCCCACAATTATTTATAGGTATATACAATAAAAAAGGAAATTCCAATTTATAACGCTATGCAAAAAAAAGTCATCTTTCTCTCTTTTGGCAATTTCCGCCATTTGTCTTCCTTTAAAACGCGTATCCCTGCGTCACACGTTGTTAAGTTAAAAGAACAAAAGAAAGAGATAGAGAGAGACAGAGAAAGGGAGAGAAAGAGGCATCCGGATAGCTTCAAATGAACAGTTATGGGTTTCCATCAGAATTATTCCCATCGTCACAAAATGACTCAGTTTTATTAGGATAATTATTTTCACGTTAATTTCCTTGAATGATCAAACTTGATATAAGTAGAGGCAGGATAATAAACGGAGGAGGAAATAAGTACTATAACTAAGATAGGCCTATTGCACCTACTAAACTTCAGGCATCAAGAGATGTTAAATCTAATGACAACAAGAGCAGTGCAGTGAGTTCCCAAATGTTTCCAGATTGAATATCTGTCGACCCCATTCAATGCCTTTTCTATCTTCGCAGATAGATTTTGATAAAAGATTCCGTGTTAGAGATAAGGCTCACCTCAAAACACACTCATCTCATACCCCCACAACACCAACCAAAACGCCTAACCCATTGTCCTGCTCGGAGGTAAAACGAGAGGAAACCAAATGAATAAAATTTGTCGTAGTAAGTGTTCCACCACGTTATAAGGCTACCGGCCAACAAATACACTAAAAATTCATGGTCAAGGTAGCCGGTCCCTGGAATCGAACATGGAATCGATACATATGTGAGCCACCCCGCTAACTATAACTACTTAGTTACAAAGCCAAAGATGGAATTTCGGTGATCGATCTCCGTATTGTTAGACGAAAAGAGTGAATTACTGAAGAACATAATAAAAGAAAAGAAAAGGGAAAAGAATAACAATATTTCTTCATATTTTGTCGCCACTGTGACAGAGTATCAAACTCACGACCGTAAAGAGCTGGGCATGTGTCGGGGCTAATCCCCTAATTTTGTTATGCAAGGTAGCGCACGCAGGGCAAAGCTCCCCTTTCTTTGTATGTACAAAAAACAAGGATTTCTTTGATTGAAGGATTAGGTGCGGCAAGATGTGAGGGATTCTCCTTTCTTTACCTGCAAAAATTCCAAAGCCCCTCCGAGTCCCAGAGGGAGCACAGCGAAATGCTTCTGGCATTGCAAATAGGGCCGGCCAAGTACACAAAACAGGCGCAAGTACATCGCAGTCCTTATGCTTAGCCATTATACAGTGTGTTTCTAAAATCCCCCACATTGTCTTCTACAGTTAAATGGAAACGCTTGAATACAACAAAAGTATGTTTTAAAATACACGTTTTCACGCAACAAGGCAGTTTTAATGTTACTGTCTGTGCAAGTTATGCCGTCATCGAAAATATTTTAAGTTACAGCCTAATTGCTTGTGGACCACCTCAGAGTTCTTATTGTTGTGTATAATTTGTTTTATATGATAATCGTTGCTATAGTAACCAACTAAATAGTTTAAAGAGAAGCATTATTTATGTCAACGGAATAATTAACATGGCTAGTATTAAAATAAATAAGTTACAAAAGTCAGTCTTCAATTAATTAAAGCGTACAAAATGTTTTTCATTAACATCCTGCCCGCCTCGGTAGCGTAGATGGTAGCATGTCTGTCTCACGTTCAAGAGGTCCAGAGTTCGAATCTCGGTCAGGGGTTTTCCCTTATCCTGAAAGACGAAATTCGGGTAGCTCTAAGCTCCATGGACCCTGGACACATTTGAGCATCATTTCAGCCATTTCATTCACCGTCCGATATGATAATGTTGGAGGACGTAAAATTAAAATTATAAATAAATTAATAAAAAATAACGTCCTGACAAGCGAAGTATGTATAATAGTTCTCAATTCTCTCACTTCATTTAGAAATACCGTTCTCTATTTCACAATTTATACAAATAAACTGCATTAGTAACACCACGAAATTCAACTCTGTTAAAACTGTACCCAATGACGTCAAAATATGCACAATGCCACAATGATATTAAGAAGTTTTTACTGTAAAAGGTGCTTGTATTTGAAGTATTCCGAATATTTTTTAAGAATATTGCCATATAGTTGTAGCAGACTTTTGAGACACGCTGTATAAACAATGAAACCACTTGTTGCGATCGTCCAGTAGTTAGTATAACGTTTGTTCAACATTTGTGAGTTAATTAATGTTATTTAGAGGCATGAAACTTCGGTCACAACCTTCCCTTATTATGCTCTTTGCAACTGAGCTACCGTAGATATCCCCTAACAGTAATTGATATCTCATTTAATTCTGTACTTTCAGGAAACCTCTAAGTTCAAACAACATCGTAAGTTTTTAATGAAATTGAGTGTTTATTTATGAACGCCTTGGTTTAACTTTTGTGCTTCTGAGTGCCCCATTCCACATTAGTGTGAAAGAGCCCTTAATTTTTCTCAGAGGCCTCTTTGTCAGGACTGACGTTCTTTTACGTGCCGTAAAGCTGCAGCATGGCAAAATTGGCTACACTTCTCTTCCGAAGGAAGCCATGCCAAGGATTTTTACGTCCGAAACAATACTTCTACAAACAATTGTTACAAAAACTTAGTTCAATATTTGGTTCACGTTAACAGAAATTTACACAAAAAAGTGTCATTATAGGTATAAGAATTCTTAAGCATTTGGCTTCAAGTTATCAACACTCAAATTATTCTACGATGAACTAGCAGTCTAGGATCACTCACTGAAAGGCATATAAGACCATTTGCTGCTTGCAAAGACCAGAAGACTGTACGAGTTGTGCACTCGTCCATGGTCTACAACAGTTCCACTTTGTATCCTTCCTTTCATGCTCAGAAATTCCAATTAATGTCTGATAATTACCTTGTTAACTGCAGATAATTGAAGCTATAGTAAAACACTCTATGACGAGAAACAAAACAATGCTGACCAAGTACCACAAAATATACATGTAGAAAACAAACAATATTTCAGAAACTATTATTTTAGCAAAATTGTTCATTTCGCATACCTTTTGTTTTTAACTAAACCTGCGGTTAACAGAGGTAAGCTTACTCCCCCCCCCCCCTCCGTTTCTAAAATAAGATTATTCGAATTTATTTTAAATAATGAATTTTTCAATCTATACAGTCTATTCTTCACGTAAATATTTCAAAAAATAAAATGAAACGTACACGTTTTCATGTAAAAGACAGTGTACGGTGGAATTATTTCCTTGCTGAATTTAAATTCCAAAATTGATATTTATGTGAGGCCCCGTTTTGTGTATGTCACACACACATATACATAACTTTTATGTAAAACTGAGCTTTTTAATAAGGATGTTCCAAACCGGTTATTTCACGTGTCATCTTGTTATCGAAAGTTTATGGAATGCATTACTTTCTTATTCACTACAAATAAAGTAAAATGTTTAAGACCGTCTTTTCATCTCTCTCTCTCCTTATCTTTTACTTAACATGGGTAACTATTACACTTGTAAGGTAATCCTGGTTTCATTATTTGCGTGTAATTAAATCCACGTTGCTTCGCATAAAACATTTTACTAGCAACAGAGTTATTCTTAATAACAGGACATGTATGGAAAGGTGGTTTTATAAGAAAATTTAAGTAATAAGCATATATTGTATGAATCCGCTACATTATATTTTGCTTACTGTCTTTTTACTTTCTTTGCCACTTCCAGCGATTAGTAAAGGAAGCAATAATCCACACAAAACTCAATATTTGGATTTATACGTCATATGTGTTTCAATTAAATAGTTTTGAAAACTATTCTTTGAATGTAAAGTGTATACGAGAGAAAAAAAAAGAGAAAAAGATGGAAAGAAACAAAGTAACTAAGAAAATGGTCGGATTATATACTAAAATATCTTCCAAGAACGAAACAAAAAGAGTTGCACGAAAATAATCCCATACCAAAATAACTTTCAATGATAATTTTTGTCTAAATTTTTATTGTTCTCAAAGTGGCTATAACAATTATAATAAAAATTTTACATCTTGAGCATTTCAAATTGTAATGTGGATAGTGACAAGAAAATGGATAATTATGGGAATAGCCTTGAAATACTTATATAGTATTTTGAAATTACAATTCTTAAAATGGCCTGCCCCATAGCTCAGTTGGTAGAGCACCTGCCTGCCGTCCTAGGGGCCATGGGTTTGATTCCAGTTGGGAGGGAATTTTTCTCCGACGGAGATAATTCCCCATTATCTTCAGAGACTGGAATTATGAATGAGAGTGTGAATGTGTGCGTGATCTACCTTCGGCATGTTCCAAAGGAGAACGGCAGCCGATATGACCATTGCAGTCAAAGGTGGGATAAATGGAACAAAAAAAAAAAAATAAAAAAAAATGCTAAGCTCAGGTTGGGTGAGTATCCTACGAATCTAGAAAATAATATCTTAGGTGATATTTGGAGAAATAAATTATAAAGTTTTGTGGAAGTATGCTAGAAAAAGATTCCAAGATATAGAGATTCAAAAATTGTTCAGCCTATTATCAAGTAAAGGTCACTTGTATGTTATGTTGCATTAAAAATGATTGGTGAAAAGAGGGGTATGCAGATAACACTGGTCATGAAGAAAGGAGGGGGATACCATGGCTGATAGCAGGGATGCGGAGGCTGAAAGGGCAGCGAAATGGGTTCCTACAAGGTGAGAAAAAGGGAAAAGCAACAGATGGAGCATGTAGTTTTTGAATGCAAAGAAACTGAGATTTGGTAAGAATATATTAGGGCAAACATTAAGATGGGAACTGGATTTGAGCTTTCTGGAAACGCATTCACATTGAACTTTTTTACTATATTTTGTATAATTGGCAACCAGTATTTTTCGTAAATAGCTTCAGGTTCAGTTAATTAGAGTAAATCGTGACCATAAACCATAGGAGATAAAGAACGAATACACGTTTAACATAGGAAATGCACTATTTACAGAAATACTTTTTTTTTTTTTTCATTAATATTTCCGAGAATACCTTGCCCTTGATTTGAATTTTCCAGCACTTAATTATAGTTTCAATCTCTTGTATTGTACTAACAATAAAATGTTTGGTTAAGATTTATCTGCAAATGTTCACCTCGATTAAGGAAATATTGACAAATTGCTTCGTAAGAATGTGTCATAAAGGGATATCAAACTAATAGTTGAAGGAGACGCGTTTTATCATACATTACATTTCTGATCGCATATTTATAAATATAACGTCAGCCTGCGAGCTGCCCTGAGTTGTTAGGTAAAAGTCCATATTTAATTAATACGAGTGATCCGAGGCCGATCGTATTAGAGACGCAAGTTTTAACTATTTCACCTGCGGCTCGCCTAAAGCGATGAAAGGTTTAGGAGCACAAAAAAGTACAAAAAGCTATAATTAATTACAGTAAGAGACGTTAAGGTTTCCCGCCCAGTTCTCTCATCGAGCAGATATCGGCCGGCTTGACCCCCGGGGCCGCACATCCAGAATTTTATATTTTAAACACCAAAAAAGCGTGCGTGGAACAAAAACAGGTGAAGGAAGGCAGGCAGGCGAGAAAGGGGAAGGGGGCATCATAACCAATTTTCGTGTTGCGGCCCAATCCTGACACCTCATCTTCCCGGAGTGCCGCCTTGTAATCATCTGCAATTGTGTTTTCATGATGATACGGCGACCAATGATGATGGCACGTCTTCCTGCGAGTCAAAACACCGACGGTATTCCTGCTTATTTCAGTCAACAGTCCGAGATATCTACTCTCTGTTCACACTTCTCTAGATCCTTACTGAACATGACCGTATTCCTGCTTATTTCAGTCAACAGTCCCAGTCTGTTCACAGTTTTCTAGTTCTCAACAATCCAATTTATCTAGTCGCAACAGTCCAAACTACCTACATATCGTTCTCATTTCTCTGGGTTCTCGCTGAACACTGATAGTTCATCTTATTTCTGTTATCACTTCATGCTATATGTTTTGTGAAATTTGTGCTCATGTTGAACATTACAGTGCATTTCAGCGTTTATCATAGTTATCAGTGGCGAAGCGTGCAAAGAAGCGCTGGAAGCGCCTTTTCCTGAAGAATTTCAGGAGAAAAAGAAGAATAATACAAAATACAGGCTCTAGATAAATTTTCAAAATTTATTTGCAAACATCCGCGATGCTGCGGACAATTTAACAGATTCTTATATTCAAGTGACCAGTTCCACGAACTCATTCAATACTGAACATTTCTGTATTTACGCATTCGTAACTTTGAATACCATGCCTCGTAGGTTTCTGGAAGCAATCACGACTCTTCGGTAAGTAGCAAGCGCTGACAAATTTTGTCACGTGAAGTCTCTGTAGCGTGTTTTTCTTTATGTGGCGCTTTTACATACAACTTTAAATATATCTCAATAGTATTAGCAATAGTATTTACGTAGATATTTATGTGATAAATAGGAAATTCTTATGAAGCTTTTTAAGTCACTAGGAAAAGTGTATATATTACGTACATTCTCCATGTTAGATTAACATTTCAAGCGGTTGGGCCAGCTCTAGGAAAAATTGGAACGTCTGAGGGGAGAGGGGAAGTAGGAATGTGCCTGCTTATAGTATTAGCAGTCTTGCAAAGTAAGAAGGGCCTACGTGAGACTGTACAGTAGAAAGAGTATTGAAGAGCAGCCTTAGTTCTTTAATATAATTAAAACGTGCCACTTTATGGAACATATGTATGATAGGATTCTTTGATTATGTGAGGTCATAGATTACGAAAAATGTTTTGTTGACCATGTTTGCTTATTTAGATAGCTGCACATATATAAAATTCATTATTCTCTCTTTATTTTAATGAAATGTATTACTCGGTACTTCCTTCGCTTTGAAAGTCTCGCCTCGCTACTCTTAGTTACTCTTTCTGTTCTGTTCCTGCACTTTTGCTCATACGGCACACACCTGCATTCTTGCGTCGGCTACTGATATTTCTTGTTTTGTATATGAACCCATGATCTGCGAGTCTTGTGTATGTGACTCTTTTACTGTTTACATTATTTCTTTTTCCATTGTTATTACGTCACTAATTTTTAGCCTTTCGCATATAACCTATACCCGGTACTTATGAATGGCGCTTGGGAACGTTCTGAATCACTTCGATTCTATGTCTTTCGATAGGTTCGCGTATGTTTGCCTATGGCGGCTACTTGTCTCTTCAATGTAACCTCCAAAGGATTATTTATAGATATTTGCTAGTAAACTTCAGAGAAACTAGGAGTCGTTAGTGATGTCACTGCTGTGGTGCGAGCGCTGCGGACCCCTAGCACTCGTGGTACCTCTGACGTTACTAGAGGAACCTCGGGCCGAACTGCTCAGACCCTCTAGTCGGGGAGTTGTTCGGATTGGGTTGGACTCGAGGGGGCAGTGTGTTTCCGACACCTGCGGGAAATCTGGTCCCTCCGACCAGGCTTCGGCCGCCCGGAGGGGGCAGAGGGTTGCCTAAAATGTCCCGGGTACTAGCCTGCAGAGCTAGTAGAAGGTATGCTAGATCATCAGGCGGCCCCACCGAGGTTTTTCGGTAGTCTTCCCTGCGGGGTTGACGCGCGTAAGTGGCGTATCCACTTCCATCCCGTCTTGACGTTGTGCTCAGCGGGGGGGGGGGGGGCTTTTTAAGAAATCAGGTACTGCCCCATGGAAAGAGCCCCAGAGTATCCATCGCTCCCGGGTAGGAGGCCAGGGTCTTCGGACTTTTGGGTAGATCCTCTGCACATAACTGTCACTTTGTTCGTGTCTATGAAATAAATAACGACTACGACATACAGCTTACAATGTTATAGTTTATATTGGCAGTTGTTCATAATGTGTAGGTTTTGGTGCTGTAACTGAGACATTTATAACAAGTTAAATATCCTCAATGCAATGCAACGTTCTCACCAATGTGGTCCGAGTTCGATTCCAGACGACCGCAAAGTGAGATTTGTGGTGGGGCGGGGTTTCTCCGGGATCTCCGGTTTCCTCCACCAATTCATTCCACCTGTGCTCCATGTTCATCTCATGTGTCACCTGTGATGCCGCATGAGGTAAAAGCGGGCGTTGAACGCTACACATGCAATGCTTTATATCCGAATAAAACGAAAGTACATTTTATTTAGCAACATATTAAAGGTAGTATATTTGATTGTTGTAAAATTGCTGTATAAATCATTACAGTTCGCCACAAGGTGTAAATTACAGCCTGCTCCAGCCTTCACAACGCTTTTTATTCTGGCTCATCTCTACTTTGAACTTCCTTGGATCGATGTCCCTCAAGTTTATAATTTAAAGTAGTTTTATATACTAATATAATTTAATATTATTGTAATTATTATATTATCAGCATCCTTTGGCTGTCCTATTATATCTTCTGCCATTTTTCTCTACATATTATCCTTACGTACAAATCTATCTTTGATAAATATATTTTTGATAAATCTGACGGTTTATGAGTAAATTAATTAACTTTTTAAAACAATGACTGTGCTTAATTTAAATATGCTAATAACTGTTAGAACTATGAGTGACCCCTGTGCGTCGGAATTTTTGGAGAAGCTGTTTCACATGCCAATAAATTTAGTGCCCTGTGCAGTGGATGTTTATAAGCATACATTGGTGAGTGTAATAGCACTGGAGTACATCGATTTAGAGATGTTTTTTTTCTTCTTTTCTTTTTAGTAGTTATAACCAGCTGCCTGTATTTTTAAACCATTGCTTTTATATAGCTGGGTACACTTTAAGAATATGCAGTATTACAAATCACCCATGATCGTCGCTTATTAATGCTATAGGTATGCTTGAACCAAATCAAGCTGTGCGGTATCTGTCACCAAAGCGGCCAGGGTCCGAACCCAGGCGACCGCAAAGTGAGATTTGTCTTTACAGTTTTCGGAATTTCCAGTTTCCCCACCACCTCATTCCACCGGTGCTCTATCTTCATCTCATGTATCATCAGTGTTACCGTCTGCAGTACTGCATATAGTAAAAGCGGGCGTTAAACACTACACATCATAATCATGAACCAAATCACCAGATTGGGGTTGAGTCTTTATAAATAGGTGTTTGAGGAAAAAAAATCAAATTGTTTTAAATCAGTAAGTTTTGTGCTTCCACAATACAAGAGTTTAATTTCCCAAAGGGATCACTATTTCATTGTACCTTATTAAATGGCTTAAATGTATTTTTAATACTCTATAACTCGACTAAGGAAACAATTCAATTTAAATTTATTTCCATGTTTTGGAACCGTTTATGACGTTTCTCTAAACACCTTTGAAGATTTTTTTACATTTTAAGAGAACAAAAAAAATGTCGTTAAAAGTGAACATAAGGAGAATCTCACAGATTTGCAAAATATCTAATCATACATCGGAGGCTTGCACAATGTCAATATTACACTGAGTATATTTACAGCAAAATATTATATCAGCCATGTTAATACTATTTAAACGACAATAAACAGACAAGTATAAACTATACATATGGATTTATTTGACACTGATTCAAAATTAGCTTCTACGGGAAGTTTGCTAAAAATGTACGATTTTTTGGGATATTTCCTATATTTTCAAATTACCAGAAAAACACAAAGTTTCAAATGCATAATCTGTCCCAAACTATAACTATGCTGTTTTAAACACATGGGAAGCTAGAAAGAGAAAGACAGATACACTTTAATCGAACGCCATTAGACTGCTGAGACTGATGGGGAAAAATTCATGAGTTATAGAGGTGGTTGCCCAGGAGACTAAATTAAAACTGTTCAGAAATACTGTGTGTGATTTTTTTCTCTCTGTTACGGTGGAAAATGAAAAAGCAGGTACCTCATATTTGCGTTTATATCCAAATTTATTTTAAATATATTTAGGAAAACAAAACCCGAACACTTATTTTCACGAATGTTAGCAGCTATTAAAGAAACGTTATTTACCCAAATTTAGTCTTAATAATTGTGGGCGAACATCATTACTGTACATTATAATAAAAGAATAAAAAATTGCACTGTGGAAATATATTGTTAAAATGCCATAAATTTACTATCCTTTTATCCATATTTATTGCAATGGTTGAACGTACACTTCAATAGCGGAATAAAAAAAGCAGCTGACCTAATTTAATGCTAAACTTATGTAATATAAGTTAAAATTATTGCTCAAAATAAAGAATGGAGAGACGAAATCTAATATTTCTTTCCTCCCACAATTTGTGTAACAAAACGGTAGGGATCCTGCCCTCTGCACTGTCGTGGCTCCTTGGGACGGTCACCCTCTCCTGTCGCCTCATCCTTCCTCTCGGGGGTGCCTCACTTGGGGGATAGATACAAAAGTCCAAGTTTGGATCTCCGTGCCGAATCCCCTTCGTAGCGTAGTCCAGTCCTGTGTTGACTTTAGCCATAATAGTACTTGTTTTGTGCAACATTTATTAATCAGTCTATCAGAATCTTTAAAATACGTATTTATTGTTTACAAAGAAACCTTTAGGGATAACCAATGATATGCACATTTGAGCTTCATTAGTGTTTCTCCCCTCCTCCTGTGATCTCAACTCTGTATTGTTGGCAATACTGGAAATGTATGACTTGTGGTGAGAAATGTTAGGTAATAGTAATAAATTGTATGAAGTATAAGAGAAATCAAAGGAAACATCAGAAGAGACGTGTGAGAGTTTGGGAGATAATGTTTGCAGGTTGGTTAGTAGAGGACGGACTGGTGGACATGAATATCATTATTACTTTTTCAGGCCGTTTCGATTCTTGTGTTCACACTGCTTTGTACTGTTGCCGCTGTGTCATTGCGCCGTTCGAGACATCTCCAAGAAAGAAAAAGGAATGGTCGACAATCAATTAGTTGAAGGAGGGAAGAGGCGCAAAGAAAAATAAAGTTCTTTAGCACTCGAGTGTATTATTTAGGACGAAATGCATGGCCGCAGTAATGATAAATAATAACAGAGTGAATACTTCACAGGTGCCGGCATTTAGAGGACAACACAAACGATTTCATTTTTTGCTCCAAATTAGCGGTTTTATAGCAACTCGGAGCGGAGGTGTAAATGACGTCTAAACCTGGTAACTATAGTGATTAACATCTCAACATGTACCTTTTTGGGGTAAATTTGCTCTTTCCTCACCCACAGTTACTGAATGATCGAGGAAATGGCGAATGCCTCAAGGTTATCATCACGAACCAAAATATCTGATGACACACCTGCCTCTTATATCTGAGTCATTCTAGAATGCTCACTCCTCGATCTTTGGCTCTTCGGTTATCCGTAAATGTTTTCGTTTATTGAGACATTTAGGCAGTTCTTCAAAACGCTCAATTTACTTCTGAACATGCTATATGGAAATACTGTTTTTAAATCTTCAAATTTTAAACTCTCTTGATTAAATCATAAGGAGAAAAGAAATCTTTGACATTTTATAAGCAATTAAAGACAGAATGGGGTAGGGAAAATATATAGATCAATGTGACAAAGCTGGAAGAGAAGGCATAACATGTATGAGAGTAGGAACAATATATCTAAAAGGGTTGAGAAGCAATGAGGCAAGGATATGTGAATTTTGTGGAGATGAAGAGAGCACTGTTCGTTACCTGGTAGAATGTAAGGAGTTAAAAAATTGCAGGAGAAAAATACGGGATAAGAAATGGGACAGCGTGTGCAAAGAGATGGTGGCGTTACACATGTTAACGGTCATGGGTGAGGATATATAGGGGTACGGGTATATAGGTTAAGAGAAAAGTGGATTAGAGTAAGTCTGTCTAGTGAATGGGAGTGCAGTTTGCCCCTCAAAGGAAACTCACACTCCCGCCCACTAATGACCGTCATAAATCTATCTCCTCACTTCAGAAATGGAACACTGTCGTTGAGGACCAATAGCAACCCTGATTTTCTCAAATTGACAGTCGTATGTCTACTCCACGTGGAGTCTCAGTTGCCAAAGTTCCAACTTCCAGTTGATCTGTTTCATTACGTGCAGAAATTCGTTATGTGTCAAAATGTGGAGACCGTGGGAGGGAAATGCAGTGGTAAATGCAAATGAAGTAGTAGATAACTTTCAGTCAAGTGAAAATAATCAAAGTGATGACAATAATGTGAGTAACTGGGCCGAGTTATATTACTGGAAAAGCGTCAAAAAACAAAGTTATAACGGAAACTATTTCTAAGCAAATTCAAGCGTTTGTTTTGAACACATATAACATGTGCTGACAAATAATCTTGGCAAGGGGTTGTGCAATGGTGATAAATTATGGGTATTCACAGAAATACAGTAAGAAATATTGTGACGAAAGGAATACCAAAGACGCCGATTAAGTGTGAAAACAAAAGGAAACGTTTCTCTAAAGTAGATAATTTCACATGCGATTTAATTCGTCGAGAAATTTATAGATTCTATGCAAAAGGGAGAGTGCCTACCTTAGACGAATTGGTTGCACATTTGCAAGAAATTTGTGGTTTTCTTTATGGGCACTGCACTTTGCGCGGTCTGCTAAAGGAGCTGGGTTTCAAATACCGCACTTTGAATAAGTTAAGGGTCATTATGGAATCCAGTAGAATTGTAGTGAAACTGAAATGTAAACTGTACAAATAAATATCAAATATCAAATAATTAAATCATAATAACAGTAAAATATAATATTGCTTAGGATGAATATTGTCGCGGTAACGGGCATTAAAGTTTCGGTGCAAACAGATAACAGACGGCGGATAGTATTTCAGGGTAATAAAGAGCTTGCATAAGCAGTTAACGATAGCGCGGCTAGTGTTCACAAAGTCGGCAAACAAAGATAGCCAAGATAAAGGACTTGCCGGCACAGATAGGATTTCACGTTTGGAAGGTCCTAGTGACATCTCGATTGACAGAGAATACTTGTTTTTCTTATTTGTTCGAGAAGTCTCTCGAGCTATGAATGAGGTATATAAGCGACGCCAGTGAGGCGCGCAGCAAACAGCTCTGAAGTGCGTAACAAAAGTGTTGTTGACGTTGTAACGAGAGCTGTTTGTTACTGTCATCGACCTTGGAAGTTTGTGTTGTATATGTGATAGAATGTTGCTACGTGAGAATTGAACAGTGCATTTCTACGGAAATAAAGAACATTTAGAATTTCGGCAAATTGGACTTTTAATTCTACGAACCCACAAAGTCACAATATAGTTGTGGTAACAAAATTTGGAACCTATGAAATTACAGGAAAGGCCAAGCTTGAATAATCTCCAGTGGAAATTCCCGAATCAACAGTTTAATTCCAGTAGTGTAGTGGGTATATACTTACTCTTCAATCTGAATCTTGGTGGTTTGAGCCACATCTCCAGCAGGGCTTGAACCCATACTTAGTTTACAGATGCCAGAGTCCGAAGCTATTTACATGTAACCTACAGACAAAATTCCTGATCCTGCGTTATATTCCAGTTACCTAAATGTATATTGCCCATCAGGTTTCGAGTACATAACACCTTTTACAGGAAGGACTAAATTTTAAAAACTAAAGAAAGTCCTAGGGTATATTCTGAATCCTGAGTTATATCCTGAGTTGCAGTTGTGTTATGCGTATATTGTGAATTTGTCACCTATAATATATTTTACAGAAAGTCCAAATGCAGTGAATGAAAGTAATACGAGGAGTAAATTCCTAAGTCCTAGGTCACATTGCAATATGTTCAAGACGAATTTCTATACTATATGAACGATCTGAGCCACCTTTAATGCAAGACTACTAAAATAAGCCCTAGAGTACGCGTATATCTCTGAACCCTGAGTTCGAGTGTATCTTATAGTGTATCTCTCCTTTAACAGGTTGACAGCAGAATTCGAAACTATGATAACATTTAGAGCAAAGACCATGCTTGAGGCTGATTCATCTCTACATTTTGAGAATGGCACTAAATCTTTTAGAGGAAAGGCCAACCTTGAAGCTATTTAAATCCCAGACGGAATGCGTAAGTGCTAATTTCCATTTCATTTGTGTACGTATATGAGTTGCACAGTGCATCAGTGTTATGAGGCTGACCCCAGTAGGATTCCAAACTATGACATCTTTTAAGCAAAGATTAGCCCTAAGGCTACTTGAGTAAACGCCAGAGGAAATTCCTGAGTCCTGGGCTGCTATTAAAGTGCCCTTTACCAAAATTGGCACACGGGGGCTAATGATGGCCGGTACCTTTTGATGAGAGGCAATCAGAAGCAGATTGGTTTTCAAGAGGGCGTGTGAAGTAGCCGGAATGGAAATCAAGTTCCTCGCAGGCCGCTATTTATTACCGCCATAAATAAGAAAGCCAGGCATATCAATTGCTGTTTAACAGTTTATCAATATAATGGCTGGGATAGGCGGGCTAAATTTCAACTAGCGAGTCGCCATTACGGACCGATATCGGATCTAATTGAAGAGTTAGGTGTGAGGTGATGGGCCGAACCTAAGGAAAAGTTATTAGCAATCGGTTGGGAGGTTGACAGTTAGGTGGCGGTAATGACAGAGCGGGGCTCTTGCCCCTCGGGCTCTCTTCTGGTAGCCCTCTAAAAATAGACTCATCTCTCTTATGTGGGTAGCAAGCCGAAAACAAGTTTTTATTCCAGAGAAAGAAACGTTCTTGTACTATGATGGACGAGAAGAAGAAGAAGCATAGCGTTGTCAACAAAACTGTGTTTCCGGTTTAACAATATCACTGGAACCCATCTCATATTTATTTTTCAAAAATATTTCTGACTCCCATTTTTTAGTCAGTGAAGCACCTATCTGCTATGTGAGTGTCCATAGTTCGAAACCGGTTTGGCTTGAGAAATTTATCCTTTAAGTAAAGTGTTTCCTGATATGCTCAGAGTATGCTTGTGTCTCTGTTATGCATTTCAGGACTACCGCTGAGCATAATCCTGAGTACACCGACATGTTTATACAACAATAATCACAACAATGTGACCTCAGTGACTGTTATCATGTTTGCAGATATTTTTCTACTTTCAGTATCCGCTACTCTACCCGGCAAATCTCTCTCTTTCTCCTTTAATTTCTCTTTCTCTTACACCACCTCTATGTTTCACTTTCTCTTTTCCCACCTCTCGCCTTCCATATAGAAAGTATTTTTCATATGTTATTTGACCATTTCACTCATACCCCATTCGTTTGATACAGATCAATCAGGGCTAGAAAGTGTCAGGTATGAACCAATCGTGACTTTCTGTATCGTAACCCTATTATCCATCATCACTTAACCATCAGGAACATGTGTGCCGTAGAAACAAGTGCTAAATTCAAGATGTATCCGATCTAGAAACAGATCATAAATCAAGTGAAAGGTTATGAACTAGAGAGGCAAATATCAGCACACCAGATCACAAGAGGTTGTTAACTAATATGAACAGGCCAAATGAACTAGATTATAATGATTTTTGTGGCATGCAGCGTCACCTTTTACTTATGTTCACCTTTAACTTATGACGTGACTTAAAAACATAGCTATTTGGCTATATTTTAAGATCAATGTCTATTTCTTGAAAATTTTCGGATCCTTGGAGTGTAGTATCCCTAATCTAGAATGAATGTACTCGCTGAAATGATTCTCAAATGAGCGCAGAGTCCACTCCATAAAGTTTGAAAGTCCCTAAATTCGTCTTTTCAGGACAAGGGAAAAATATTATCCGGGTAATGCACCTCTTCAATGTATGCGAGATGAAGATATTCACGAAAATCCCTCTCAGTCTATAGCACCCTTTACACGAAAATTGTCGTTATGTTTTTATTTACTCAAAATCAGGTGTAATGAATTTGAATAATATATCGTATCTGTATTAATAGAAATAAGGTACATATCTTCATTATTGTCCTATGAATATTCCAATATTAATAAATTTTGTATAATTTTTACAATGTGGGCATTAATACAGAAAAGCCCACTAAAAACATCTACATAGAACTCATTGAAATACCTCAGTTGTGGTATAGGCACTGTGACTTTTTTCGCAGCATTATATGTTCCCAGATATTCTATATTGCAATTTTGGACCGTCCCTCAGTGTCATGTAAAAGGTATGCTTTAACGTTTGAAATTTTTATTTTTCTTCTCTCCTTTCAGTTCTTTCTATCGCAAAAGCTTGTTATCACACGATTTAACCTTTGAATGCTGTTTCTGCAAGTTGAAAGTTCCTTGAAATCATTTCTAGGGAATAGATAGATTCCCAAATCAGAGATTTGTTATATCTAAATAGGCTTTCTGTTTTGGTTGTATAGTAGTCATCGCTCATTGGCTGCTATGTGGAATGAGTTGTACGATACAGACTAGTTGCTTATTAAAATAATCAGTCATCTCAACAATCCAAAAATATTTTAATGTGCATTTTGATAACTGTGCGTTATGTATCAGAGTTAATGCATTCAGCTTGCCCATAAATTATATGCATGCATATGCACATCCTTCGATCCAACCTGCATCTCAGGATGACTAAAGCAACTACAGCTATTACGATGTATCACATTTATCCTTTCAACTCGTATTTTGTTTACCATACATTACCATTCAATGGTGTGCATGGGCTTAATGACAAGGGAGCACGGAAGAATGCGGGGTTTCAGGTTATAAGAAACGAGGTTCAAAACTCGTTTGTCATCGACTCGATTTTGGATTTTATTTTAAGTCTACACAACATATTTTCTCTTCAAAATTCAGCGGAAAGCGAAGGGAAAGAAACTGTGGTAATTAAACAAGAATCCTATGATGGTGTCTTGAATAGGACCCTGGACTTTTCAGATGAGTACTTAGTTTGTTAATCATTCAGAAACTGTGGGTTTTAATAAAATATAAAATATATTAAAAATGTTTAACACAACTTTGCGCCTCTTCCTTGTGCTTGCTGTTATTGGAGCTACACTGTTTCTATGTTAATTTGTTGCGGACACATATAATAATACCGATAAATTGTTTTATCTTTTCAAATATTAAAATAAATCTCTTAAAGATTATCCATTTATATAACTTTACTTCCAGAAACTTCAATTTCTATTTAACTTTTCATGAAAATATCTCCAATAAGTATTATTTTAATCAAATTCCTTCGTGTAATTTCTGAGAAAAGGAACATTAGAGAAACGTAAGAACAACATTTTATGCTTTGTCAAAGTTCTTAGAAAACGTTAAGTGAGTTAAAAGGCATGACATTTCCAAAGGTTAATAATTTTTAGGTTAGAACTAATTGGAAACTAAGCTTCATTTAAGAAGAATTATTATCGTTGCATTATTCAAGAAGCACCTATACGATCTGTATAATAAGGTGATTTGGTAAGAAATATTACGCTTAGCGTCCCCATTTTGTTCTCCTTTAAAGGAAAGCTGAGTGTATCACATTACAGTCCTTTCTCTCGATGTTTAATTGTTTCCACCTGTCAATGATATTCTCAGCGCTCGAGTATGGGTGGCCTGTTCCTGCAGTAACTTGATATTCAGCCACTATTATATAGCTATAATGTTCCTGATATTTATTATGTTTCCAGCGGAGCCATAAATATTGCGTTTAGGAGACTCTAGTCCAGGAAGACGCTGTTAGTGTCCATCCAGTTCCGTGAAATGCAAATCTTCAGAAGATTTTATCATTAGTACCCATGTTTACATAAATAAAAATTAAATTAACTGTAAAGCAGCAGAAAGAATGTTAAAAAAAATTCATTTTGGAATATTCGCATACAAATTAAAATGACAGGTCATTGAGGTGGCTATTTTGTGGAAAAGAGATAAGAGATATGCACCTATGGGAAAACTTGATACAAAATAAGTAATACGTTAGCAATTTTGAGACTTTCAGGAGCCCCCCAAAAAAAAGCCTTTAAAAAGATACTGCATGAGAATGTTTGAACTGCATAGTTAAAAAAGAAAAGTCGTTTGAATAGCAAGGTTGGTAATTTGGTTCAGCATTTTATAAGGGTACGACACGTACCTAAGTTTTCAAGAAAATCCTTAGAGGAATTTTGGAAATGTTTGATATTCCCAACGACTGTTTAAAATAATACATATTCAATAGGTATATTTATAAGGTAAATTCAATGTATTTTTGTAATTTTCTGAGAATAATTTTGAAGTGTTCTTTCTCTTAATTTTGTATCAATTTGCAGGTAGGGCTAGAAGGCATAAAAAGAGACAAACGTTAATTGATGGAAAGTAATCACTTCTTCACACTAGTCGTATATAGGCTAAGGTTTTTGATAGATACAGTCAACATGAAAAAATGCAATGCCATGGCCAGGATTTGAACCACGGATCTACTGGTTTCCCTCCAGTTGCTCTAACCCATTGAGCTACCATGGCCAACTTGCCGTCATGGCATTAAATTCTCCATTTGACTCGTATATTTCCCCGTTAGACCACTAGGGGCTCTCGTATTCAAGATACACCGTTTGTATAGATTTACTATCCTAAGTACCTTAGCCTATATACGGCTAGTGTGAAGAAATGATTCATTTCCATCAATTAACTAAAATAGTAAGATTTAAATGATGAAGTCTGGGACTCAACTACTTACAATAGAAAGTCGCCACAAACGGTGTATCTCGAATGCGAGAGCCCCTAATAGTCTACCGGGGAAATATACGAGTCAAATGGAGAATTTAATGTCATGACGGCAAGTTGGCCATGGTAGCTCAATGGGTTAGAGCGACTGGACATAAACCAGTAGATCCGTGATTTTAATCCCGGCTGTGGCATTGAATTTTTCGTGTTGACTCTATCAACAGACAAACGTTTACTGCAGAAGAAATTTACACTCATTAAAACACATTCTTGTGTGACATTTTCGTTTCTTAGCCCTAATATTTTCGAAATATTTCATATTCCAATTTTACACTTTTCCTAAATAAGTCACCTAACATCCCTCTTGTGATCCTTTATTGTGTTTGGTTTCCTTTTCATCATAGTCGCTGTTACCTCAAAAGAAGTGTTTATTTGAATGCGGTTCCTGCGTCGTAACAATGCAGTTTTTTGTTTACGTTGAGAAATCCGTTTACCACTCTGTGAATTGTAGGTATCCGTGGTATTGTGAGTTTTCTTCCAGCGATGTTTACTTCAAAAGAATTATCTCCATGTATTTCAATGTAATACTTTCCATGCAGATCTAGTTTTATTATAGTACATTTCATTGTAGGTAGGTATACCGAGCGATATACTACACTAAGCAATAGTCAGGATTTTAAAATACGGATCGCCATGCTAGCTTTGCAATTATCCCTTTCAATGAAGCTGCCAGAAACAAAAGGAAACTGCTAAAATACTGCAAAAATTCTAAGCGATAGCAACAAATATCTGAATAACTGATTACTGTACTTGTGCTCCCGGCCCCCCGAAACCTGATAAATAGTGTTTTTAACCAGATCTATCTCTCATTGTTTCTTGGTTATAACCACAAAACTCAATCAAATAAAGACTTCACAGACCATTCGTAGCAGATCCAAGAGATGCATATTATTTTCCATGTCAAAATATAAAACGTATACTTCAGTGCAACTTATTATATCCTTGCTTGTGTCAACAATTAAAAAGGAACGCATTTTCCTCCCTTGTAAAGGTAGTTTGGCATGGGAAAAAGCTCTCGAAAATCTTGGTCTCGCATTTTTGTCAGATGCTGAATTAAAATACGACGTCGCACATATACGCACAAAGATTTTGTTCTAAAAGTGTGCCTTCTTGGTGGGCGATTTAAATGCCCGTGAACTTTCCTTTCTCCTTCCTCCTTTCTTTTTCGTACTTTCCTCAGTTATTGGATAAGAAACAATCGGATATTCAGTGCCCTAACGTTAACTACAGAGAAAAGGAAACAGAAAAAACAAATGGAGGGAAAACGTTACAGGAAGACAATTATACTACTACAACCATCTATTAATAGGCAACCTCAGAATTAAAGGCCATTCAGCCTAGGTCCGCAAGTACCAGAACATCAGAGAAGATTTCATACACTGCGACCACTAAACACTACAAAATACACGTAATAAGTAGATAACTAGGCCCACTATCAGCAAGTTCCTCAAACGGGCGATACAGGAGGCATCTACACAATAAAAAGCATATGCTGAGTGAAGTGAGCCATTGAAACTGCAATAGTTCAAACTATATTTAAAATATCTATGTTAGATATATATTAACTTCTTTATCCTTTATCACTTATTAATAGATTTAAAATTATTCTTGTCTATTTCACTTCAATCAGATAAACTTTCCATGTAATACCCATATTATAGAATTTGCTATAGATACAAAACGAAGAGTAATAGTCAAATGTTTAAAAACGGGACGCTATGCAACCTCAAAATGGCGTCATTCACAAGAAACAGCTGAAAATCAACAATAGTTTTCAATAGGAACTACTCAGCAATTCAAACCTTAATAAAGGAAATGATTACTACCTTAAAAATGTCATTGTCCAAAACCTAGTGTTTACCAATTCTGAAAGATTACCTACATATTTCCTTCCGAATAAGCAGAAGTTCATAACTGATTTCAGAAACATTCTAGATGTACATTTTATTTGTTCTGTAAATATTCATATATGGCATTTTAATCACCATGTTTCAGACAGTAAAAAAGCTCAAAAGTTTCTTGAGAATCCCGTGTCGAATATTTCGAAGGTACTGAACCCAAATACCACGTTCCATATTTATACACATACAGACGAACCTTTCTTAAAAAGCGCTTTCTTTGGTCATGGAGCTTCAATAAGTATATTTCCAGTACCCAATTTTTGCATGAAATACAATGCCTTCTCTGTGTACATGTAATAGGGCAATTCTAGAACTGCTACATTACTTTATGTGATATCTGGACCATTGATAACGTATCGTGTTTCGCAATCATCGGCCTCTTCGAACGCGCCTGCAGGCCATAAGAAGTTCATTAATTAACCGCGTAGTGGCGCCATTTTGAGGGTAGCAGGTAATAGCATATTGGGAAAGGGATAATGGCCGTACATTTTTCATCAGCATGCCGCTCAACTCCTCACCTTGTGGCTGGACGGCAAATTACTACCTTAACTTCTCCAGGAGACGTGTAATTTCTCCCACGATGATGATGAAAATTAGATTTCCCTCTTTTCTAAATCTATGTATTTTTATTCCGGCTCTCCTATTAGTAATGTAGATATCACCATGAAAAGGCTTATGCCTTGTCACATGCACTCTCAGTCGAGAATGTTCTTAAAATTAATAGACAGCTTAGGGGAAGTCAGATACTGAGTTTAACGTTAACTTTTATTTTCTGTAGATGAAGTATTTTAGATATTCCGCCCAGGAATGCTAATGTCGAAATTTCACAGGAAATGTGTACCTATTTTCAGTTATCCTGAACGCAAAATAGAACCATGTTTTGAAAACAAAATCATATGTAGGTGTGTGTGTGTGTGTGTGTGTGTGTGTGTGTGTGTGTGTGTGTGTGTGTGTGTGTGTGTGTGTGTGTGTGTGTGTGAATACCATAATTAAAAACGAAACACTGCCACGCCATGAACGAGTGGTTAGACCGCTCAACTCTCACCAAGATGGTCCAGTTTCGATCCCAGGCTACCGCAAAGTGAAATTTGTGGTGGACAACACGGCGCTGGGGTGAGTTTTCTCCGGTATCTCCGGTTTCCCTCCCCAGCATTCCACCAATTGCTCTATCATCATCCTCTTTCTTATCATTCTTGTCGCCGTCATACTTTCATCCACTCCTCCCGCTCTCATCCCAGGCGTTGGGCTGGCCCCTCAACCCTGGTTCCTCTATCAGGTTCAGTGTTTCGGCTTCCCTCGCGCCGCCTTTGCGGGCTAAGTGGGAATCGAATTCCCTAACACCGTGCTCGGTAATGTAAAGTAGGCAAAAACGAAACACTGGATAGATACCAAACATGCCAGTGTTTTTCAAAATAGTGAGACGAAGATCTACAAAAATAATGTACTATCTCAAAGAAGTCTTTGTATGAAACATGTAACTAACATTGTGATTTCTCAAATATTCTGAATTTTCAGAAAAGACTGAAATTCTCTTGATTCAGAAGTAATTTTATAAATTTCGTATGACGATTCAACTATAACATATGCACTACTTAAAGAATGCAGATATGTTTTTGAATCACATAATTTGTTTCAAATAATTATTTCAGTGCTATCAGCTGAGTATTTCTACAATATTCTTGTTATTAGTATATTTTTCATAAATTAGCCATTAAAAAGTTATTTTTTTACCATGTCAGGAATTCAGTGCCAACATATATAGTGACGTATGACTATCGACTATGGTCTCTGCATGAAATGTGTTATGAAATGTTATCCCGAAGGTTTATTTCCATTAAGTGCTAAAGATAGAGCAGTAAATATAATGGGAAGAGAAGGTAAGATAAGGTAATGTGTACCAACGGGGTCCTGGACATTGCGGCCATGTGGGCTATCGCGCCGGTGTCGGGGAAGGTGCGCGTCGATGTAAGAGGAGAGAGATAGCAGAAACCCCATATAGCAGAGGGCACGCTCCCTAAATTTAAATATTGAATGTTCCCGCTGCAACTGGATCTCCGCGGGGTTTGAAGCTGAGACCGCATCCCCGGGGGACGAAGGTTACAGAGAGCAAATTCGCCAAAATGTGGAACCGAGACACTTGTGGACAAGGACGGAACAGTGTAGTAAAAGGAGTATTGAGGCGTAGTTGAGAAATATAATGAACGTTTCCAGTATTCGCCTAGGAACCTAGATCAAATCACGACAGAACTCATAGTTCAGGAAGTTTTGACGTGGCAACTGAGCTCACGGCCTACCGAATCTGGATCATAGCCATCTCGCTTGGCCTGGACAGAAAGAATCACAAATATGCATGCTATCAGAATATTATTTCTAATTATTTCCCAGTACATTATTTTACCCAAAATAATTTACTACAAATGCACACAGCTATTTAAAGTAATTGGCATCTAATCCTCAAAAGTCAATTTCGCCACGTGACTGATAAAGTTCATTTGCTTGTGTCTGTAGCGTAGTCGGTAGCGTGTTAGCCTCATGTTGAAGAGGTCCCGAGTTTGTATCTCGGTCAGGATGAGTTATCTGTTCAAGGGTTCTTCGGGGCTTTTCCCTTATCCTGAAAGATGAATGTCGGGTAAGTCTAAGCTCCATGGACTCTGGGCTCATTTTAGCATCATTTCACCATTGTATTCATCGTTCGGTATGACATAGCATTACATGACGTAAATTAAAAAAAAGGAAAGGAAGTATCGTATATTACATTCTACTATATTCCTAAAATATCACACATTTACACAACTATTCATACCATATACGTCACAGAATATATTCTAGGTACATTATAGCTTTAATAAAAGATGACAGTATAATTTATTTTACGCTTATAGTCTTAGTATGCCTGCCGTAGTAGGTACACCATATGGAGACTACAGCAGACTGGCATCAGCCATTTATCAGAAGCTCTCAATAATAATCATAAGTGTATTGGGAAAATAATTAGCATATCTTATAAAATGTAATATTTATAACCTAATTTGAAATTTAATATCATTACCAGCACCTTATAAGTTTGTAGCATATATAATATAAATTTGTGGATAATGGTTATGAACAAGTTGTTAAAGCAATCCTAAATAAATAAAATTAAAAGAATAAAACAATTGTAAAACAACAGAAATGCGAAAATACGAGTATAACAACTCTGTGTTTATCGATGCCTTATTTTAACCAAGATATAGGCAGAAATGTAAACGGGTAATTATATAGCTCACAAATTTTGGTTCAGTACCTGCCTGCCGTGCTTGGGGTCCCGGGTTCGATTCCCGGCGGTGGGGGTGGGGATTTTTCTCCTACTAAGATAATTCCTCATCTTCCCCAGAGTCTGGAAGTATGAATGAGAGGGCGAATGTGTGTGATCTAATGATTAAAACCCAGCGGTTACGATTAACACCTTCGGCATGTTCCAAAGGAGAACGGCCGCCGATATGACCATTGCAGTTAAAAGCGTGGTATAAATGGAAAAAGTAAAAGAAAAAAAAAATTTGTTCAACAAGCCAGGCGCACCAAATATTATTAGATTTTAAACATTTAAAAAGACTCAAGTTGACTGGAGGTTGACTCGTTTTATATTTTTATCCTTACGTCTAAAGATATATGCTTACCTTAATACCGCCTTCTAAAGGTAGATAAAGAAAATCAAGGTGAGTATATCTTTATAATGGAAGCAAAATTGAGCCACCGATATAATACGTAGTTTCTAGTGGATCTCCAGCATTTAAGATAATATTTAACAGCCAGATAGTTGTGTCAACTTTGCAGTAATGGGCTTGATACTAAACTCATAATAAAATTGAGGTACGCGAGTCTCAAAAATAATTAAAAAGCGTTACCAACCTGAAAAAAATAATTATATGGATCGCCAAAAGTTTTCTGTAGATTTCCAGCCCAGAGTAATAATGTGCATACCACGCATGTACTATTCATACTGTTTTAGATCTAACGACTGATATGCTTTTGTATTACCTAGACAATACGAGCCTTTTACATTGTATAGAATACAGATAACATTCACCTGTTTATATCACAAGTGTTGTTTCATGTACTTACGTGGAAAAGAATGTTCGCTTTTCTAACATATTGCGTAAATGTTGTTACAAAGTAGAAAAATACATCAACAATAGACTGATCACCGCCTAGTATTAGGAAAACCGTTGTTAGATATCGTCTGTTTTAAATAGCTTTATCTGTAGAATATGTTTCTTTCTCTTATTATTGCAAATTATGTCAAATTCCATTGAATTCAGAGGTTATTAAGTATAAATAATTTATTTGCAATGACTGTACTTCAAATCTGTATGTACTAACCAGTGTCTGGTGTGCATTTAGGAAAATATCTAATGCAAACCATTTTTACCTAAGCTTACCTTTGTATCTAAATGATGTTAAACTAGATAAACGTTCTGTTTCATTTTATAGCTCGTTTACGTATAAATAGTTTAAGGATGCTTAAGAGGTAGTCAAAATTTATTTAAAAGCGTTGAAATCTCCACATCCTGGGGACAGTACAAACACATTACCCAAAGGCGGTATGTTAGATTTGTGCTAATCTATGAGATAACCAAGAAATTCCTGATTCCGAAGATTAGGAATAAATTTTAAATGCCATGCTCGAAATAAAAAAAAAAATGCATATTAGAAAAGGAAAATAAAAGCCGAGAAAACCTAACGAATTTCTAAGTAACCGAAGCTATGCTGATTAGATCCTGGAAGAACAGCGTGTAAAACAAAAGACTAACACCATTGTTAATTTAATTGATGGGAATGGCCATGGTAGCTCAATGGGTAAGAGCGACTGGACGGAAACCAGGAGATCCGTGGTTCAAATCCTGGCCGTGGCATTGAATTTTTCAATTTGACTCTAACTATCCGCAAAAAGAAAAAAAAAAAAAAAAAAAAAAAAATCTAACACCACCCAACAGCAATTGCATTAACATTGTCGGATCATATCAGCACCGCCAGTGTTCCAGAAGTTTGTCCCGTAGAAGTTCTTTTACATGCCAGTAAATCTGCTGTCATGGGCTGTCACTTTTAAGTACTTAGATACATCGGTCTGGAGCGGATTTGAACCCGGTACCTTGGGATATATGATCCAACGCCTAATCAACTTAAGTACTCAGGCTGACAACAACTGTATATTTGAAACAAACCGCTACTTTTGTGAAATGTATCACGTACTATTTGTAAAATACTTGGAAAACTGATAACGGTGTTTTGATAAAGGTGATCTATCTTCCCACGTCTTGTGCGTGTTTCTCTCTTTGTTATTTTTATGTTTTCTTTGATGCCTTATATCTTTGCATGGATTTTTTCGGTAGTAAATATCCTTGGGAAGCGAAGTGCAGCTGTCGTAGATTTGCGTAAAATTACCTCAAGTATGATAGAGGCTTCTGAAAAAAAAAATTAAACGATCTTTGACGTCTTATATACAACGGAATACTGAGATATGCAGCAATTTCCTCTCTGTGTACGAGTGTGACCTCCAGACCAATCAAACTGTGTTCCTGGAGTGCTAATACAATTAAAAGGCTACGGTACACAAACATGTGTAACTTTAATTCACATGTGAACAACACATTAAAACTTTCAGTGTTATGTTCTTAAGTTTTACAATGCCACATGTGCGCACACCAGGACGGCGAATGTTGCAGAAAGCCTGGCAAAAGAATCGCCTCTCCCTTATTTTTTTTTAGCTTTTATCTCGATCATGCAGCGATTAGCACAGATGCACTGGAATCTGGGTCTGAAAAAAATCGTCAATCACGCAGGCTCATTAAAAGTGAAATTTGCATACCAGTTTTAATTAATGGGCACTGAAATTGTTAAAGAATTAGTGTAATTAACACAAAGTGAGCCGCTGCGGCTGGGTCCAGGCAATCAATATTACCAAATTGAAAATTCTAAAGGCGCAGAGATTTTTAATGTCCTAATACCCAGTTTGAGAACTGGGCCGCGTGGTGGAAAACCTTCCTGGAATGGCGAAATTGGAGGAGAAAAAAAAGAACTTAGCAAAAGCTGTGCAGGTGCGCGACAACATTTTGGTATTTTCCACCAAAAAATGAAACGTAGACTTTCTCCAACCATTACCAATTGAGATCAAAGTAGTATTCTCTCCATCTATACTTACGCTACAAACAACGAAAAATGTGTTTATGTAGGTAAATCATTTAACCGAAATAGGTAATCATTTCATCACTGAAAAGCACTGCTTTCTCTGACTGACATAGGTTTTAAAATATTTCCAAAATTATTTAATTTGGTTTATTTAGGGAGTATGCGTACCAGAAGAAATGTGTGGCTCTTTGTTGCATATGAAAGCTTTTAATGAGTGCAAGTTCAAAGGAATAAATGAGGTTGAGCCCTATACCCATAAGGTCGTGCAGTATCGGCCCGGTTAAGTTTTTTGACTTTACTCTGTAACTGTGGTGGTTAATCGGAATCTTACTATATTATTCTCTTACCTCAAGATATGTTCTAGAGATAGTATAATGTAATGGTTTTTATTTTTTATTTATAGTACTTTATTATATCGAAAGTAAAAAAGCTAGAATTATAAGGCTTGTAGAAAGTGCCTTACAGTATCGGCCACTGTCTTTTCTGTTACAATATAGATTGTCAGTGACACATGGCACTGCCACATATAGAACAATAGTAGAATACAAAAGCATGGGAACTTATTGTCACTATTTCTGCTCAGTTCACAAATGTTTAGCTCACTGGTTTACAGAGATCGCAAATATAGCGCTGCTATAGGCCTCAGAATATCCTCCGTGCGCTAAGAGCGACACTAACCACCATAGAGCACTCAGAGCAGACAAAGAACTGAAGAGAGGAAGAAGATATCCGACTATAGCGCACGTGGATGTACAAGCTTCCTACTGCTTACTGGAAACTTCTGTCACATGGAGGCGAAAAGGGAAATCACAGTAGTGGCCGGTACTGCATGCCGGCTGATACTGCATGACTCTCCCCTAAAATATATGTTTTATTTAAAGTAGTACTTAGTGTGGTTTGTTACCTGCGACCTCCCTCCATATATTTCAGCAACAGTTTTACTCTATTTCCTTTCGGACTGGTTGTAGTGCTTAGAAATTCCTATGCCTACTGATAATAAATGTTGATAATGGTAACTAGGACAGCAAATTTTGAAAGGGAACCAAGTTTAGGGAATAAAACTGATAATACATGGAAGAATTTCCAATGAGGGGTCGACCCCGGTTACATCTGAACCATATACTATTTTTCAGGAGTCCATGCCTTAACTATCTCAGCTACTTGTGTTGGTGAGATCAAATTTTTGGAGGGCGGAGTTGCAATTCATGTTTATATCAGCAAATTTCTGTAAACTTTATCAATGAACACTTTTTTTAAAAAACAGCTCATTCTTAAAGTGTTTACTTTCTAAGACGAATTACCCTTAATTCTATACCTATAGGTTTTAACTACGATCTGCAAACAAATGTTTTTCAAGTATTCGCATTTAAAATTTCTATTCCAAATGTTTGCCCAAAACTTTTGAACTTTAAGAAATTTTCTGATTTTTTAATATTGTATTAATTCCAATCTCATTGAGAAACACATCAATAAACCGTCTTCTAAGTCTCAAATAAAAACTGTCAACTGTTTACTTGTGGTAATTTGTCTAATTGAAAATTTTCCCAAACTGTTATATGCCATTTTCAATAAAACTGGATATGCAAAGAAAATTAATTTCAAACTTTAATATATAAACTCAATTCTGTATGTAAAATGAGTGAGTTATTTCTTTCGTATTAATGGACAAAGCGATGCTAATAGCATGATTAATGCAGTAAAATTCCACAGTAATATTGGCAGCTCAGTTGTTATTATCAGATTTACCTCTACTTGAACCAGAAAAATGTTTTCCTTTGATATAACCTACCTGCGTGTTTAAATAACGAGAGTAATTTCTCGCTTAGGTTTCTGTAATTGCTTCAGCAGACGTATTTTTGTTGTTTTCACAGTCTAATTTGCGCCGTTTTCATGTACATCTTGCCATGTTATTATTGTACCGCCTGCTACCAATTGAAGCCCTACTCAATTACTACGTGTAGACCTAAAACCCATTTACAACTTCTTGCTGGTTTTTCTTTCATAAACCCAAGCCGTTACTGTTTCAAAATACTCCTTTGCATTCACGTAACCGAGAGAGATAGCTCAGGAGTAGTGCGAATGGCTCGCGGGTTCAAATCCCGTGTCCTGGCCTATAATCTAACTGAATAATTATATGTTCTCCCTCAGGTACCAGACAAATACGGAATGGCTATTTAGTTTCCACTTGTGGAACAAATGAAAATAAAATAATACAAGATACTGACATGGCGACTATATAACTGAGCCATCTATCGATCAGTTACGGAAGTACCCGTATATGAAGCAAGAGGGCGATTACACAACTAAGATCATCTGTCCAGCTACACAATGATTTGGTGCACACTCAAAGAACAGCTAACAGTGTTATGATCTTAAAGTCTATATTTTACCAAAATTTAATAGCAAAAAGAAAAAAAAAAAAAATAGATGAAGAGCACTTTGTTCATTCGTCTGACATATACTGACTCCAGAGATTCAATGAATCGTGTAACTACCATTATGTGGCCATTTTAGTTAAAGTGACGTAAAACTTCTTCTTCTTTACTTTATTCCAAATATACTACTTATGGCGGTGTTAGGGGATCCTTCTATCCCTTAAGGTCGGGTCTGATGAACCGAAGCTTTAGATCCGATAGAGAACCAGGATGGGTGATCAGTCCGATGCCTGGTGTGAGGGGGAGAGAAGCGGATGATATGAGGTCGAGATGAATGACAGGAAAGGTGATGATGGAGCAATTGGTGGAATGATGTTTGGGGAAACCGGAGATCCCGGAGAAACCCCACCCCAGCACCATGTTGTCCACCCCAAATCTGACTTTGCGGTCGCCTGGGATCGAACGTGGGCCACCTTGTTGAAAGTCGAACGGTAAAACAATAAAAAAATGTGTTACATTTACATTATTTTCTTTAGCAACGGCCCTGCGGTAACGTGTGAGACCCTCAATCTGGAGGTACTAAATTCGATTCCCACATAAGGTTCTTATATTGGTAATTCCTCATTTACCAAAATTTTCTGTATCCTAACTCCCTCTCATTTCTTTCTCTTTTTATGTTTCACGCTGTAATAGTCGCTGCACATGCTTTCTCATAGTAAAGTTCCTCGCGACGCTACAAGATGCTAGCCATCTCTGTGCCCCATCAAGCTGGGTGAAGTTTCCCTTACACTATGTCACGGGGAGAACTTCTCTAAGCTGTCCGATGGTGTCATAGAACTTGCGATCTTTAGAGATCTCTGCATGTCTGTCACTTGTGCAACTTCCTAGAGTTTCTTCATTTCATTGGTTCCTCCTGGAAGGTTGATAGCTATAAAAGATTTCATGATGGGTGGAGATGAGTCCTCTGCGTAACCTTACACAGCTATATTCTTTACCCATTACTATTTACATATGTATTTGTTTATACCTACTACAAACTATTGATATAAACGTATATTTTCCGATCTATTTGATGTTATAATAAACGTGTGCTGAGATTATTTCATCACATTTCACTGTCCAATCTCAAAACGGCGCTTGTATACGCTGTCTTTGAAATTCCATCAATGACGTTAAAAAAGAAAAGAAAAGGCGTGTATGTTAGCATATAACATTCATTCGGAATTAAGGCCTTTAGTCAGTTACAGATAATTGAAGATAAAACACCTTGTTAGCTATACACTTATGACATGACGAATAAAACACGACTGGAAGATGTTCAACTTATTTACTACTGTGTCTATGTAATATTGTGTTTTGAACTGCGATGTTCTAAAATTTGTTTTGTTCAAGATTGTTCAAACATTTTCAGGGAGTCTGGACCATTTGAAAAACTTACTGGAGTGTTTTGTGGTAGTTGGAATCTTTGTCGTTGCGATGAAACAAAAAAGAATGAAGCTTTAAAATTAAAGAAGAAAATAATAAAATAGGTAACTTTCTCTACTACATATTGCAAGCACAGGAAATTCTTATTCTGATACAATATTAACTGTTGAGATTTCACAGGAAATATATGTTTTGAAGTCCCATACAGCCAAAAAGAACTTTTTTTTCTGAAAACGCATTATATGTGTATATATGTACCTACCTATGTACGTATGTATCTATAGGTCTATAATTGTGAACACTAATCAAAAAGGACAAAATACTTGGAACTTAAGTTCTCATCTTTCGAGAAAATTTATCTTCTTCAAGGTAACATTTTTTCATAGTTTAAGATATTTAAATAATAAATAAAATGTATGTCTCGATTTTTTTTGGAAATAACTTCTGATGTTATCTCCATTGTGAGTGATTTTTACATTACTTAAATCGTAAGTTATAGCTACATTCTTACTATTTCTCAAATCAGAAGCGCTTATTTTCTGTTTTTGGAGGGTGCTTTCATTCATTAAAGATTGGAGAGTCAAATCCATCACATAGCGAACCGCTCTGAAAGGATTTGACTTAAGCCTAATGTACTTACTCCCCTGCATAATCTAAATGTGCAATAAAACCAATGTTTATTTCGATTATCATGAAACAGAAGAATGCCCTTTTGCAACACTAGTTTGGGTAAAGGTATGTTTTAGAAGTTTGCATGTTGGTGGTAAGGACGGAGACAAGAGAGGAGCGGAAATAGATTGTTTTGTTGCGGTGAGGTATTTAAACACACTGTACGGGTGTAGGCGAGTGATGGGAACGCAATCAAATTTGAAGGCGGTGGCTCAGTAATACAGAACGTGCTCTGCTCTGATGTCGTGACCCACTCAGGGCTGTCCACACCAGTCTCTAACTGCCTGCCACAGACATTCGTGCTTCTTTAAATTAAATAAAACGAAGCCCAATCTGCTGTTTCAGACAAAATATTGCCGCTGCACACGTAGTGGCTTATAGTTTTTATCTGAAGCCTAATTCTGTTTTTTTCTTTTAGTTGCCTGTTTTTGGTATCTAATTATCCAAATATAAGTTACTGAAATTTCACCGGAAATACCGATATGTTTGTAGGTCAACGGAAAGTCCCTCCACAGAAAGCCAGCAATCGACTTCATCTTTTCCACGAACTAATCTTTAAAATGATTTATCTTCTTCAAGTTGAACAAGACAGAACTACACAAAAAGGTCCCACTACACATTTTACTGTAGGTATGCACAACAGGGATACAGAAGATTCAAGCTATTGTAAAATATTTTCGAGGGTCGTTTGATAAGTATGGTAGTTTTCCATAAAGGGGTGGAAATCTGTTGCAACTTTGTGGGAGGTAAACTTGATTATTCAAAAGATTGTACAGAAAATTTGAATGTGCTACAATATACAGTTCATTGTTGACAGCCGTCTGAACTGGTCAGTGTGATAGCTGCGACTGAAAATGGAGAAAACAGAGTTTCGTGCTACACTGTCGCACAACTCAGAACCAATTGGATGAAATTCAGGAGAACTCTGCAGCTTGAGTTCATTAATACGGCAACACTGTGGTTAGGTGCAATGGATCGGTGGTGTGCAGTGTATGCGGTAGATGAGCTCCTTCCCTGCTACAGCACCTTTTGCACAGACCTGTCAGGACAGCCAAGGATATCCATTGCCCCCCCCCATCCTATTTATATGTTTTCCATTCTCTGTCTTTTCTATGTTAAACATAGAGATACACATTTACAAAGGCACGAAGAACCATGTTCGAGGTGGGACTCAAACCACATTCTCTGTTCCACGAAACACCCAAACTAGATACTAGTCAGCATGGTGCCAAAGATCGGCATAATTTACCACTAAGCTGTGTTATGGCATTTTAAATCGGATCGCCCTTCATGCTCTCACGAAGGTTTAATAGACGAAATAAGGCCTAGCTTACTCTCAGTGATGAAATCCTACACCGTTTCTCTTTCATATTGAAGCTTAATATGTTTGATTACTAAAGGAATATAACTCAGACAGTCCTCCGCAATTGAAGGGTGCGTGTAGGTAAGGAGTGTCGCGGTAGCTTCGGCCTCCCGGTCTCGTCACAAAAAATAAAGTCTACAAATGCATAGTATATGGCGAGATTATAAGATACCTTTACGTTTGTATGCATAGAGCTGTGAAAGGGTACTGAGTGCGTTTAATAAACCTAAATTGAAGTCAAAATACCCCTAAATGTAAACCAAAGATGTCGCTGAGACGCAGGGGGTCAAAATGAGTTGAGTAACATCCGGTAGCAGGCTTTACAACTGCAGGCAAGATGTTTAGAGCACAATGGCCGACTTGACTCCGAGTTTACTCAGCCATTCTCAGAGCACAGTGAAAATTACCTCTGGGGCGGGTGAACTTGATACAAAAAGGCTGTAATATGTCGCTTCTAAATGATTAATGACGCCAGGGTGGCCGGTGTATGAAGTGTTAAAAGGAAATGTGCGATTATGTGGAGAGAATCAACTCGCCTCATCAAGCCTGTCAGATGTTTCTTATTTGTCTCACGCAACAGCGCTAGCTCTGTACCCACAGTAATAATTATCATTTAATTTGTGTCGGGTATTTCCTTCAGGACTCAGGTGAGATATCTGGATCCTCATAACTGGATTACCTTACTGCGGTGTTGCTCTGGGCAGATTATCACTTCCCTTAAATTGATTCTAAAGAGCATTCGTCTCTAGTAGAAAAAAGTCAGTAGTCAAATTAGAGGAGAAAATGCTCTCATTACATATATAACGGTAGAACCTGATATAAGATTCCACCTAAAGGTTCTTTTATCTTTATTTTACCGTAAATAATTGCTTTGACATTCTCTGAATAAAACAGGTATTTAGGGGAAAAGGACATTCGTGCATGTTTTTATGTTCAACAATTAAAAAATTAAAAGTTACTTGAATATCTCCTAAGGATACAGCCGAAGATTTTCAGAAACTGTAGAATGTCATACCGAAACTTCCTCAGGTGTACCACAAGAGCATTAAGCAGATATGGAAGCAACATAGGAATATTCAGTTCATGTGCACATTTCCTTACCTCACTACCAGCGATTCCCTTACAGGACCACGTTGCTCTCACAACGGTAGCCATCACTCAAAAGTCCTCCTCCAGATACATTTTCCGGGATATAGCAACAAAAATGTTCTACTAAATGAATCGTCGCAAATATGCTATTTTATGGCTCTAACGCGTTCAAATTTTAGTATATATGCTAATTCGAAAATTTTTCACTTTGCCCTGTAAATGCACACAAATATGCTCTCGAGAAAAAAATGCAAAGCATCGAAATTCAACTTCAAGACTACCTTTATAGAATTTTATATTGAAATTGTTTCAATGATTGCTGTAATGTCGATTACTACATATGCTACTGGGAATAGGGTTTGGGCCTGCGATCTCATTAGACGGATTCAGACGCCTGAGCTACTCCTTTCGGCTAATACGTCTAACAGACAAGCTTTGCTACCAAAAACAGAAGTGTAGTTTGTTGGCTTTGCTCGTATACAAGCGGGTAAACACTATTAAAAAAAAGCAGAGAGAGGATATTCTGCTGCTAATAATGTCGCTAATGTAATTAGCTTAGGATTTCTGGCGCCAGTGACGCCATACTCTGTACGTGCCTACTCAGAGAGACTTTTATAGTGGGTGCCATAAGGAACAAATATTGTGCGTGAAATTTGTGTTTTTACTTGGGAACTTGGACCTATAACTGCAGCTGCTGTGTAATGTTTTTTGCTCCCACAGATGAGGAAACATCAGGAGAACCATAAACAGAAATATGTTTTCAGCAGTGGAAAATAAACTTGGTGCAGTGACTCCAGTGACTCATCTACACTTAAAAAATAAATAAGTAACTTTAAGTAAACAAATTAATATACAGAAAATGTTATTTTTAATTTGCGTAAGACCAGAGTTAAGCTTTCGTGTTTTGAGCTTGTCAGAATCTTCTACTTTTCTGCTAAATCATGCTTTGAGACTAAATCCAGAACGGACATTTTAGAAAAAGGCTGTGTATGTTATGAGACTGGGAACAGCATAACGCAAAAAGTAAGAAGTCATTTAAATACCAAAATTACAAGGAACGAATCTTTCTATATTACTTAATGTTGGAGAACATATTTGAAAAAGAAAATTACAAGGAACGACACGAAGATTTTCAAACAAATTTACCCAACCCAGACTACAATTTACATAGAAATGATTTGAATAATTTTGACTTTTTCAAAAACGACTCAACTGATATTGATTAAATTAACGTATTTTAAAAGAGGTTTTCATGATGGATGCAATGCATATCTTGAATTTTCTAGAAGTCCTCTTCATTCTTGATGAATTTTGCAAAATTTCCATAAAATGTTATCTCCATGAACTTGAGGTATTTTGTAGTACAAACGTTTTTAACAATATTATGTACAAGTGCAAGAATAGAAAGTTATATTAGTACAATAATTAGATCTTAAACTGGTGAGTTTTATAGTTTATTGAACATATCATAAAATTTTCAATTTGTTTCTGATATTTACTAACGGTTTTACTATAATGCCATGTTTTTATGCAATACATGAAAGTTCTGTGGAAATAGGTTTTGAATCACCAGAGGAATCAAAATTGCCAAATCGGAGTAAACTTCATTAACATTCCAATTTTTCACTTCGCATATTTGTCAACCATGCCGTGGCAGTAAGGTTTCACATAAAGTACATGGTCCCATTATTATGTACTTTTTATCTATCCTACAACATATTTTTACTTAATATTAATTTATACTTCGTGTTAATCAAAATAAACGTTGACATTAATAGTGTGCATTTTTCTTGGAGACAAAAGGATTGACATTTATCTGACAATTTCATTTTTAATTATACTGTTAACAGTCATGCAACTGTATCGTCTGTAAAAATCGTTCTTTTGGATTTACTCGTATGATTCCTAAGAAAGTGTTCTCAAATTTTCCTCTGTTTACGAGATCTGTTACGTAGATTTTTTTTTTTTTTTTTTTTTTAATATGTTATATTTACATGATTTCTCTACGTTTACTGTATGTAATTTTTATAAAAAAAGTACTTTTCTCTGTGCTTCATATTAAAGGAGATAAATTAGTTTCATTACACATATGTTGAAGGTAGAGGATAAGAGTAACTGAATCGATTGTATACTTTTATAAGCAAATACTAAACTCTTCCCATAATGCCGCGAGAAACAACAGAGTACCGACAGCAGTCTTTAAAAAATTAATGAAAACTTCAAACCAACAGTAAGGGACAACTTGGAAATAACTGATGCCAGAAAATATGGTTGTAAATAAATTAAGAATTTTAAACGTTTATGTCTCTCTCTCTCTCTCTCTCTCTCTCTCTCTCTCTCTCTCTCTCTCTCTCTCTCTCTCTCTCTCTCTCTCTCTCTCTCTCTCTCTCTCTCTCTCTCTCTCTCTCCCGTAACAATACTGATTAAAGAGGACTTTACAATCCATGCTCAGAAAACTCAAAATCTACTTTTATTAGTAAAATAAAAGCCTTAAATATACGGTATTCGAATGAAATTGGTTTACGAACGTTTGAGAAACTAAAAAATTTCAAGAAGTCTTCTGTATAAACGATAATTTAAATTGCAAAAATTCTCTTGAGAATCTTCGCATCACAACTTAGAGCTTTTTCTAATTTCTTTTTTCAGGAGACCTCTAAGTACATGTATTTCCGGGAAAAATTTTACTACCCAAATTTTAGTAGAAATTTTGGAACTCAATTCCTTCTCTACATAATAGGCGGATAGGCATGTTGTGTAGAAATGAGTATTTGTTTTAATGCTATGCGTACACAGGTTCCCCTAAAGCACGACAAAGAAATAAGTGACTCTCCATTTAAACTGCCTTAAATTTTGTAACAACTTCAACCAAATTTAAGTGTATGACAAACGTTTTTCATGTGTCTGTTTACAGCGGCCGTTGAGTTGTTTCATAGATAAACTGATACTACTAGATGCTCCTGATGCCTAACCCATCTAAAAACGAGATCGTATTCTATATACTCGTAACACATCTTCAGGTTTCGATAGCAGGACCCGTGGTACAGAAAGCAGCAGATAAGAAATTAATTGATTCCGCTACTGACAGGCCAATAATATGCAGGTTGTGCCACCGCATAGTGAAGGGCCCAAATTGATACCCGGCAGTGGCCAATGAGAGACTGCGAAATGATCCCTCACGCCACATTAGGGTTTTCCAAACTCTCAGCGGATGATCGTAATTTCCGAGGTATGCGGTTTTGATTTCTTCATTCACGGCGATGTAAACACGCTGTTATCAAGACTCCTGAACACGTATTAATGGACATTTGTACTCCAATTTTCTGAATGTTTATAGTGTAGGAAGTACTTACATTTGGAAAATGTAACGTTTATGAAATTCTGACTGCAGGAGAAACTTATGGAATGTAGTACCTCAAATAATTCGTTTCAAACTTTCAAACATCATATATTTCCATTATAACAATGTAAAAAGAAACAAATTTTATATGTTTCATTTACTCTATTCACTAATTTAAAAACTTTTTTTCCCTTTCTCGTCAATGCTGACATTAGGAGGCGCTTGGGCTCCCTCAGAGCGAGGGAGCCGAAGCATCTGACCTGAGAGATGAAATCAGGGTTGAGGGATCAGCCCAACGCCTGAGATGAATGATTGATGGATCAATTGGTGGAAGGGTGGTGGTGGAAACCGGAGGACCCGAAGGAAACCCACCCCAGCGCCATGTTGTCCACCACAAATCCCACTTTGCGGTCGCCTGGGATCGAACCCGGGCAGCCTAGGTGACAGCCAGTGGACTAACCACACAGCCATGGCGCGGCCAAAAAGATTTCTTAAAAAGCTTATTTTTAATTTCCTTACTATGCATAGTAATCTTCGTGTTGCATTCTGGAAGACCCTAATTTATTATGTAAGCAACTTTTCTTTTTTGAGTTATACTCAAAAGAGACACAAATACAGACACACCTGCACCTTTTTCTAAAAATGCTTTTTTGAGATTCAGGGAGCCTCGAAACATATTTCCGGAGAAATCTCACACCCAATCAGCATCTGAATTAAGATTATTGGAGAAATCTTCAGAAAATTAAAAACAGGAAAACATTTTCCACGTCAAAGGACACGCTGGGGTAGACGAAGCTTCTTGACAATGTTCTCTAGTGCTTTTCACTTTTTCATTTCTTAAATTCAGGGAAGTAGAGAAAGTAAGCATTATAGAAATACACTGTATGTCTAAATGATCTTTAATTTTTTCCTATTGCAAATGTTTATCCTTTATGCTATGTTAGTTCTATAAAAGCATTATTATATTTCTCTTTAGCGTGAAGTAGTTTCACAGAAAATTGACAGAAACCTTAGTCAATGTATTTTATTACTTAAAGAGATGTCTGATAACTTATGTTTCAATTAAAATTGTTGGAGACCTTTTGAGAAAATAAAAATAAATGACACTTCTCGTAAGAAATAATGAATCGCCTCACGATTTTAAGTTTCCGACACAGATGCTCGTTGTGGAAGCATGCCTTGGTTTACAAGGTAACATTAATGAAAATAAACTTTACACACTTACACTTCGTTTAGATTTTGAAGTGTAAGCTTCTTTCTAACAACAATCAAGACCTCAGTTCACTGACAGATATAACTTCTAGCAGCAATCAAATGCAAGCAAGGTGGCTACACATGCATATGCAGCAATGCACAGAACAGAAATGCTGTAGATAATTAACAAATGTCTGCCACTTAAATTTAAGACAGGGATCAGTTTGAATCCTGCCACAATAACTATACTTTCCCCACCTTTGTTTTCTTTCTCGTAAAGTGTAAAACATTAGAGCCTAACCGTAATACTTTGCACAAGTTTTATTTCATGTTTTAAAGAATTAAAAAGAATGTTTACTTTTGTGTTTATTTTTATTTCTAAGTTTTATTATAAACGTTATATTACAATTGTATAAATAGAAACAACATGAAGAGAAGGATTTTACAATGTGATCCGGAGTTTTAAAATCAGTTCTAGTGCATCCGAAAACAAAGAAGGTATCGCTAGGCCCTAATTCCTAAAAATGTAAAGAAACGATTTGCCTTCTATACAACAGCGGTATCTATCTACCTTTCGCCTATTATAAACCACTCTTCTGTGGCTCATTATTTCTGAAACGAAGTTTATAAGTAAGCAGTTACAAAATACGCACCATACTCTACAAAATGTTATTTACAGATGTGTTTAAATATTTTAGTTGTAAAAGTTATTGAATTATAATGTATAACTGAAATATAAGGAGATGCTACCAAACGACTTCATTCATACTACATGGCAAAGCCAGAAAGCGTATCGGAAAAAAATCGTAACACAGAGATAGGTATTACCTCAGCTTATCGCACATACACGGCGAATCCAGTGTATGTATAGTCTGTTCAGATATAATCATGTCTTCTGGACAGCAATGGTTCATACATCGGCAGGCGCGAGAAAACATATCATATAGACACACACAGCTTCTAATCGCTCTATTTGTGTTTCGTAACTTACTGTACGTCAACTTACTAATATTTCACTCTTCTAATCGACCAGATAAGATCCGATAAGAGACGATCACAGCGCTGGTCACCTGAAAGTCAATACGCCTCAACGCTCTGTCGAGTAATACGTCTCTTTCAACGTGCACAAAGAACCAAAGAGAAAGAAAAGTGAAAAGAAAAGAAACAAATAGACATATGTAGGTGGCATGATAAGATTCTCTCTGATGAGTCAAGAACCCACTGAAGGTGCGGAGTTAACGTATTTTTCCAAGATGTTCTTTAACCAATGAGTAGTAGTAAGTAGTAATTAATTTGACAACATGAATGAAAGATTGAGATTTATTTTATCTAAAAGCCGGGGGAAATAGCGTCTGTAAGGCCATGTTCTTTCTTATTCTTGTTGGTTTGGTCAGTTGCTCGTATGAGGAAGGGTTAAGGATCTGAGGAGCGGGAATAACTCCAAGTGTTAGTAATCACTAATCAGAACCACAAGGACAATGAAGAAGGGCAGCAAATACCTACACACATCGCCTATCAACATATTAGGAACTAATCAGGATTACTTTCAGTTATATTATTGCATTGTCGAATGCCACTGTCGAGTGGTTTGATTATTCGCCCCTGGCCAAGGCGGGTTCAATTGTATTTGGCTGTGTGTGGGATTTTTGGTGGACATTGGCGTCCGGGCAGGATTTCTCAAGGGGTCTCTGGTTTCCTCCATATTCATTCCACCAATAGTTTCACAATTCGCCGTTACTTCTTCAATCTCATGCTAGGTATTGTGTTGATCATCCATCTTGGATGTTCTTTCTGATTCAGAGTTTCTCGAAGCATATCTTAGCTCAGGTTCTGACTTGAGGTTTTGGGGACTGCAAGCGTTCTTACGAGGAAAGTAAATAGAGAAAGAAAAAGAAAAATTACACCACTATCTCTCTCTCTCTCTCTCTCTCTCTCTCTCTCTCTCTCTCTCTCTCTCTCTCTCTCTCTCTCTCTCTCTCTCTCTCTCTCTCTCTCTCTCTCTCTCTCTCTGGATGATATATGTGTGTAGAACATGCTTTCTACCTGCTTATAGACAGTTGACAGAAAAACAAAAGTGTGTAGAGTAACTCTTGAAAATTCAGTAGGTACATTGAATTAGAGGAACCTATACAGAATGCAAGGTCTGATGGGACGTGATACTTGACCCCAATATTCCGCACTTATACACTTCGAGGAAAACTGATCGTATTACTTGTTGACCATAGACTATTCATTTCTAAGCAAATCAGTTGCCATGGGTCTACAGAGATCGCAGCTCATGACCTCCTAACACAACATCTACATATTTTAATGATGGTTAACAGCAATAAAGTAGAAGGTCAGATATCCGACCCCACGGTAACGAACGAGAAGAGGAAACTGGCTAATGGCAATGTCTTAGAATTGCAAATGTGGAAGGGAAGGTAGGCCAGAAGACAAAATTTTCTGGGAAACATCAAATCAAGAACTAACGTTATAACCATTCTACAAATTATATTATACCGTAAAATAATAATGGAATTACTAATTTAAATACTGCTATAAGGTAATTGTGCAATAAACATATACGTAAATGAAATACTTGGCCCAATGAATAGGAATATAAATTTTACTTGTTATTAAAAACTCGGATTATGGAATATAAGTAGAAATCAGAGAGACCCTTCCTCAATGTTACTTAATTTGCATAACTGTTTAAACCAAAAACTGCAAAGCTTCCAAAACAGAGACTGGTCAAATTCTCCAATTTATGCCAAAAATATCTTTAACATTAACCATTTAAAAGATATTCTTAGTTATTATCAAATATTTATAGTTTATCAACTACTAAGTAAATATACTTCATCTTGCCTCTCGTGGTCATGCTAAAAGCGCGCGTTAATCATTTTACGCCTATAGCAAGCCGCTTTTTAAAAATTCGGCTACCATTTAGATAAACCCAATATCCAACGAAATACTTAATGAAATCATTTCTGAAAATGGACGAAATGATGCTCAAATGAGGCCAGGGACCACAGAGCTTAGAGTTATACGATATTCATTTTTCGGGATAAGGGAAAACCCCGGGAAATACCTTATCTAGATAACTCACCCTAACCAAGGTTCGAACTCGGGACCTCTTAAACGTGAGACAGACACGCTGCCATCTACGCTGCCGAGGATGTAAACTATCCTTTACAATAACTATTTTTTATTTTCTCAAAAATAATCAAAATGATAATTAAAATACTACATTCTATTTACTATTTAAAATATTTACTTCATAAATAAAATTATATATCGTACATCTAGAAGTTCGTGGGGATAGATTGGTATTTTTAAAATGTGTAACTGGTAAATCATAAGATAGACAAAGTCTTATTACATATAAATGTTCATCAGTAAAATACGTACATTAGACTTTTCAAATAGCTTTTTATGGCATCAGATCATTTGAGATATCCGTTATCTGTTGCAGTTTTCATGTACTTTGTCAGTTTTTCAAAGCGCTGTCGCTGTTCAGTTGTTTCTCTTGATGTCATGGAAATATGTAACATTTTAAGGCCAGAACAAAGCTGTCTGTTTTCATATGTTTGATTATCCATTTAGTTTCCTGTATCCTGTTTGTATCTAGAATGAAATATGTAATGAAACATTTAATGCTTTAATCATCCTATAGGTATGTCTATAGATATTTACAGTGGCAGTACAGTTGTATTTATACTTCCGGCAGTGTAATGTTTCACACTATGTTTGCATTTTCTAAGTATAAAACAGTGAGATAAGAGCTCCTAATTGCTATGTAAGGGATTGGCAAATCCCTGGATTTATGGCAACCACTTTCCAAGTCACAGATGGTCAATATGCGCTTTTGTATTGTCATGCTTGAAGGAGTTTTAAATTGCATACAATTGTGCTGTTATTTCAGCTATGCTTTATTTACTGTTCAGTTTGCAAACTAGCATTACACGTAATTTTGTACTCTTCTAAATAGCATTACTAAGAAGCATTCAAATGTGCAATTTAAAGTACAAAAACTCAGATTCGACCATCTGAAATGTAATATACCTACATTTTGTAGACACAATAGGTCTCTGTGACTCACTTTAGCTCTTTAATACCATGGTTATAAAACCTTCGGATGTAACATTAGAAGTAGGTAAATATAATATGGAAAATTAGTACACAACAGTGTATTTGGGTTTTATGAATATATATTTCCAGATTTGCGTTAACACTTAAGGTAATCCTACTCCTGATGTGCACCAAACTAAAGTATAGTTTGTTAAGAAAATACAACCATTTCACCAAAATCTTCATACGTAAGTAGGAGTTAGTTAGCTAATTAGTGTGGAAATCGATGCTTATGAGTATTAGTGAACTATTCTCCAAGTCTGTAACCAAAGCCAACTGGAACAACTTTGCTGACGCCAAATTCCATCTAACAATGTTAACAATACATTAACATGTTTTAATTAACATTGTGTTTAAATGTTATCTTTATGTTACAACTCTTTTTATACCTATTTAACATTAAACACCTTTTTTCACAATATAATTTAATTTTTTAATATATACCAAAATTATAAACACCCTTATTGTTGCTCAAAGCCGTCAATAATTTCCTTAATTAAGCAATTAGTTAATACAATGAGATAGTAAGAATTACCTCATATAAAAATTGCAGTTTTCCTAAACTCTGCAACTTTGGGAAACAGCACTGTCAAATCTTATCTTTATTTTCAAATTCCGCCCAGACCTGTCGTTTTCAAGTGTGATATTTGCGATTTGGAAGATAGAATGTCCAATTTCGCAATGCATAAACAAAAGCTATCTAAATCCCCATTTTGAAGCAAAAATGTGAAATAATAGCCTTAAAGACTTATTTAATCCAAGCCCCTCAGGAAAACTATACCCCTGATAGACATTACGTGTAATTACCAATTTATACACTGTGCTATTTTCTGTGTTTAGTGCGTATACTTCAGAGTTCCTTATAATCTTAGAGGTTGAAGATTGGAAAATTCCATTAACGTTACCTAAAGGTAAATAAAAAGAACCACGTGAATATAATATTAACGTTACAAATTAGGAGTGGCATAATTATTGCAAATTTCAAAGTAGTAAAGTCAAATCTTACGCTTATCTGCAATTCGCCTCAAAATCAAAATAGATGTGTGCTACTTAAATTCCTTGTACTCAGTATTCATAATTTTAAGAGTTACCGAACACATTTAAAAGCGAGAAGAATCCTTTATCTATTCCGCTACAATGTGTAAAACCGAAATATTGGAAAACGCACGCTCAGTACTGTCTTACAACTCGGAAGATAATTTATTTTTAAAGATTCTTCACAGATAATTTAGAGCTCGGCTATCGCAGAGCGCGATTACACTTGGTACGACCATTGAACCTCACATGCGGAATTCGATAACTTTTTTTTTTTTTTTTTTTTTTTTTGGTAATTTTACGTCCTCCAACGTTAAGTCATATCGGACGATGGATGGAATGGTTGAAATGATCCTCAAATGAGCCCAGGGTCCATAGAGCTTAGAGTTACCCAACATTCGTCTTTCAGGATAAGGAATAATAATTTCGAATGAAAATTACTTCATGGGAAATTCGTAGAATAATTTCTTCTTTCTTTATTCTTCTTCGGATTGTCCTGCTCTTTGTGGGACTTACACCCCAAAAACTTGCAAGCCAATGGCTGTGGATGGGCAAGCAAATTCTGGCATACCCAGGACGAATGATCAACCCAAAATCTCATATGGCGTAGATATGGCGTTACCTTATCCAGGTAACTCACCCTGACCGAGATGCGAACTCGGGACCTCTTAAACGTGAGGCAGACTCGCTACCACCACGCTACCGAGGCGGGCCAATATACTTTGATATACTCATTACTTATACTTATTTTCAGCATCAGAATATTTTAAATTAAAACTTTAAAAGCATCATCCATAAACAGCTAAATTACAAACCAAATTAACGGGGTTATTTGTTTAATATGATAAGTATTACAGCTTGTTGAAGAAGTTGCCAGCAAAAGTTAATATTAACAACATGTTTTACTGATTTACCGTTACCAATAATATTTAAGTTGTAATGTTATTTAAGAATATTTTGTTTTACAGTTTATTTATCACGTAAATCTATTTTTCACAAATAACTACCCTTGCACATCAACTTTTGTCTTTCAGGGGCGATTCTAAAAATTACTCATTATTAGCTATAATCCATATTGTATTTTTATGCGAAAAAAGAAACAGATTGTAAACAGATGTTTGTGCTATCATTGGTTAATTTTCTCTACATAATATAATTTACTTTCACATACATTTTACAAATGTTTAGTAAAAATGTATTTGTTTCTACGTTGTTATTATTTATTTGTTTGTTTGTTTCGTTTCAATACAAATGCAGTCCTAAGTTTATGCAGTCAAATGTTTAAAAAGTAGATACCTACATGTATGCTGAATTTAATAATTTTAATACTCCCCGTATGACTGATAAGAAAGAAAACAATGTAGTAATATTTCAGAAATGTTTAGCGTGAAATCCAGACCAAGAGTAAATGGATCTTAAGCAACTAACAGTAATATAAAATGACTTAACACTGTCTTTTATTAATCACGGGAATACACGAGTTTCAAACTACAATAGATATGTAATACAAAAATAACGAATTTTTTTTCCATATAAGATGTAATTTTGCCTGAAGAGGTTTATTGAAAATCGTGTTTCATCCTTGAAATATATGCTTAAATATGAAGATTGGTATTTATTTGATAGTTTTAGTCACCATGTATTTCTCCTCAAATTTTATATCGTTCTTTTTGTAGGTAATAATTATGTTTCCTCTAACTACAGTACGTAGGTGGCATTAAAGTAAACCTGTGAGTCACTTTTATTTAGGTGACTACCTGTAATCACTATAGTATAGTTTTATCTGGCTACTACAAAATTTTCTTTCAAAATAATTTTAGATTCTATTAATTTCCTGTTAAGTGAAATAACGTTTATAGACACAAGGGGGAAACAGGAGGCTGCAATGACAGTCAGATGCTTAAAAGCGGATCACTACAAGCTTATTTCAAATTCCCATGCTCTTTTCATAATCCAAGACACAAATGAATGGTGAAACCACTTCAAAAAATCACGAAGTAATGTCAAATTCAAATCAGCAACAAAATGTATATAAACTGGTGTCAAAAAGTTTTACACTGTGCGTTTTAAATACAATTAAATGTTATTTATTTGTTTATTTTATTATTATTTTTTTCAGACTGAAATAAGTTTTTGTCTACCTCATATGGTTACAGTTATATAAGTGCAGATAATAATTTCGAATGAAAATGACTTCATGGGAAATTCGTAGAATAATTTCTTCTTTCCTTATTCTTCTTCGGATTGTCCTGCTCTTTGTCGGACTTACACCCCAAAAACTTGCAAGCCAATGGCTGTGGATGGGCAAGCAAATTCTGGCATACCCAGGATGAATGATCAACCAAAAATCTCATATGGCGTAGATATGGCGTAGAAATCTAGTGATGAAAGGAATGGTTGGAAAATTCGAATATCAAATTCTCCAACTCGGCATTCGTCTAGTGACCGAGAACGACGGTGAAGGGGTTTGAACCTCCGCGTAGAGGGTCGCGGGTTCGAGTCCCGCCTTGGGCATGGGTGTTTATATCTATAGTGAATATGTGTGAAACTAAGGAAAATATATAAGAACATAAATGGAATTAATGAAAAAGTGGTTAAATAAGGAAAAAAAAAAAGAAATAGGAAAAATATATGTCTATATACATAGATATATATTTTAGCGCAAAAAAAAATGCCACTGCAAGTCGCCGTTAACGCGGCGCCGACCCGCAGAAAACTCAAGTTATGAATTTTATTAGCCTTGTAAAGATCTCAATAATACGATATTTTAATTAAAACAGTTATTGTCCTTTTAAGAAAATAAAAAATAACTGATAAATTTCCATATAAGTGTAGTTTGATAAGGTGATATTTTCATGAAACTTTTTGTATGGCATTCTTAAAAATGTTTAACATAAATACAAAGTTCATCATTGACCCTACTTTGGAGGGAGGGGTTCTGTGGAGCTGAAAACATTTGTTTTGGATTAATGTTCGATACATATCTTTTGTTGGAATAACAGTAATTCCTTTATAAATTCCTTTACAAACTAAGTCATTAACTGAATAAACTTGACCCTTGCAGATTTAAATTAACAAATAATGGCACTATAATTTCCAAAAAGAATGTAAAGTCCTGTATGTTACAAAGACTTGTACCTGCATATAGAGAGACAGTTTCTTGCAAGTAAAGTACGTCAAAATGTAAATACAAGAGACGAGACATGTTTATTTTGTAATGCGAGGTCACGTATCACCATGGCGACCTGGTACATGCACTCGAGGCTTGTTCTATGCCACATAAACCTTATAGATATATCAATTTAAACTGTTAATGTATGTGAGAGCCATAGGTCATTTTAACGCCAATTCAATTACCAAGGTATTTCAAGACATCCGCCGAGTTGCCTAATAGATTTTGACAGGCGACTCGAAAGAGATTTGATTAAGGTTTAAACATCCATAGCTAATTCTTCAGATGACGTGATTCGAATACCTAGCAGATGTAATTGCAAATATTCATTCAGCATCTGCTCATTTGTTTCAACTCCTGGTTTTATGTAGGCGAAGTATTAAATTAGAAACAAAATTACATATCCATGGTAATTAATTGTTCTTCCACATTAGACGTGTGTAGGTAAGGTTTGGATAGGTACTGTCAAATTTCGTGAAATACCTTAGATAAAAGATAGGTACGCGAAATTGTTATGGACAGAGAAAACGCCACGTGTGATTTATTTTTCTAAAAATATGCCTGTTTTACTCAGGCGGCTGGGAGTTCGTTGCTTTTTAATGTTGCGTACTTTTAGGTAGTTTCAGATTGAAAACTTCAATGTCATAGCCAGGATTTGAACGAGGATCTTCCGATTTCCCTGCGGTTGCTCTTAACTACTTAGCCATCATGTGAATTTTTGGAAGTTCTTACATTTTACATCTTCTAAACAGGATGCATGTCAAGAATCACTCTCCAAGTTCTGAAGATGCACTCTACCAGGAGGGTCTTGGAGCGCTAACCACGTCTCACCGTCCACTATTGCACTCCACCCCTGTCACCCTTTGTGGGAGTGATAAGGTCTGCGGTAAGCCTTGGTCCGGGCTGTTGCAAGCTTAGCTTAGTTTAGGGAATCGCTCTAATTGGTAAATAATTATTTGTTGTTCAACTTAGACCTAGAGGATGGAAAGTCTACGTACAGGTATTTTTATTTTGCATCTACTTTCACATACACAAAAATATCTCCAACAGGGACATCAATATACCTAACAATTTTATCAACGTTTCCAATAAATTTCCATTATCACCCAGTTGTTATAACTTCATAGATCTATTTTCACAAATGTGTTTAGATCGTACGTCAGTGAACATATCACGCACTAAAGGGTTGAAGGATACACTCAATTTTTAAAATGCCACAACATGCAAAGTGAAATGTCGTTTGTTCTTTCTGCATATTAAAAATAAAAATATTCTGTATCGATTTGCTAATATCCATATACAATTTACTTATTAAAATAAATATAAATATTGCCGCAATTCTATTTTTAGATATTTTTACGCAATGCCTATGAGTTGGATTTCGCTCAGTATTTTCCCAAAGTATCCTACATATTTAATTTTTTGCTAGTTCTTTTTATCCAATTCTGTTAATGCCTGGCTTATCGTTATCAATGTCTAGACATGCATATCTTTTTTGTTTTTATGAACAATGCAGTCAATGTTCATGTCATTAAAGCCATGAAACATTAACCTAATTTCCACCACAATCAAAATGCTCATCTAAAATGACAAATAATGATAGAAAGAAATGGGAGGTAAAAAAAGCTTATACTCTTTCATACTTTTTCCTAATATTCCAAAAAAGTTAATGGTGCTATGCATCATTCATAAAATAAATAACAACCCTAAAGTCGATACAGACAACCCTAAAGGTCAGAAGAAAACATCATACAGCTGAATTAAAGTAAAGCTGCAGGAAAATTAATTGAAATACAGCTACAAATTACTCAAAGTCACAGTACACAGTTACACAGTATTTTGACTTGGTCTGGGGTACACTCAAACTCGTTGGCTCCCTGAGGAGTCAAATGAAGAATTACTTGATTGAGAAATAGCGACCCCTTGTTGAGAAAACTACATACGCCAGCTGAGGGGAGAGGGATCTACGCGATGACCCCGTCTCACCCTCCGGAATTATAGTGCATCCTACTCATGACGCCTATATGAGCACAATTAGGAAACACCCCGGAAACCTTGTTCTCCAAAGGACTGTCGCGTCGGGGGATTAGTTTAGCAAACAAACTCTGAGAACCAATATTCTCATTTTTAATGTGAGAATTGTAAATGGTAATACGTACAGTTTATGTTCTGATGACTCATAAATGCTTCACATTTTATAACATTTGAAACAAATTGCAATAACTTTAAGAACTTTTAGTGTGGCGTTTTCAAAATAAAGTTTGTACCCACCTGGAAGACCAAATTCATTTGATTCAAGATAAAAAAAAAGTTAGCCAAATTTAATTTAAATTAACGAAAAAGTAAATTAATAATAACTTAAATAAGGAATGTTATTGCCGGATTTCTTCGTTAATAACTGTCATGGCCTTCAGCTTTATTTCCTGAAGTTAAGAAATATTTCGATTAAAATTTTAGAGATTATAGAAAACATTGATGTGTTACATTTACAGGTTTATCCACTTTCTATAAACCATTCTTACAAAAGATATTCTATCTAATTATATTAATTCAGGTAATAACGTTTTAGAAATTATTATATTAAAGGTACATTTTTTTGAAGATAGATGAAGGATGAAGCTTAAAAGATTTTTACAAAGTCACTTGCTAAATTTGGACTTTGAAATGCTTACCTTCTATAAAATCATGAGAAATAGGTGGATGATAACAGGATTTCAAATTTTGAAACAATAGCGATAAATATCTCATACATGCCTGATATCGGAAAAAGTTATTTGAAATACGCTGTTTTTTAAATATATCTGTATTTTCAGTACGGTAAATCTTTGTCTATCTTTTATATTTTGGAGTTACACAAATTATAAAAGGCTCACTAGAGTAAAAAGATGTCTGCAGACTAATCGCAGGAAATTTATATTATAGGTTTCCTTAGAAATGAGAAAATCCCAATCACACTTATCTTAATGTCGTTAGACACGTTACTGAGGAAACAAATTACGAAAATTTTCATGAAGACGGCATTCCGATGCAAGGAATAATTTTTTTTAAATTTTCGTGTCACGTTCTTTCAAGCTGCTACATAAATGATTTTTTTTTTTTTTTTTTTTTTTCAGTTTTCTTTAACTGCAATGGTCATATCGGCGGCCGTTCTCTTTTTGGAACATATCGAAGGTTTTAACTCGTACGTTGGGTTGCTGGTACTTTGGCCTTTTAATCATTAGATCACACACACACACATTCGCAATCTCATTCATACTTCCAGACTCTGGGGAAAATATGATCTTGGTTAGAGAAAAATCCCCACTCTCAGCCGGGAATCGAACCAAGACCCCTCCCAAGGAAGGCAAATGCTCTACCGACTGAGCTAAGCGGTAAACCCATAAATTACTAAATGTTGGCATTTATCAAAATTTCATTCATTAATAATACCCGTGTCTCATAAAAAAAACCACGTGCATAAGCATACCATGGATCTTTTCCTGAAAATTCTTTTCTTTCATTCAGAGTAGCAGAAAACGTGGATAACGAATTTTTAGGTGAACACACTACTTAGATGTGTAGCAGAGAGTATAAAATTTTCTATATTAAATGCACGTGACTTAAAGAGTCGGAAATTTACTGCATGGAATATAATAAAATATAACATATAATGAAATATAATATAAACATATATGAAATGAAATATAATAAACATTTCAAAAATCAAGAGGATTGTTACTGGGACAGATTAAAATAAACATTTTCTGTCCACTAATTGGCTATTTGTATCCTCGTTTTCTTTCTTTTTCCTTTTAATTCCAATACTACTTCTTGTTCTTGCCATTGACATCTATTACATCATCTAATCTAGTTGTTTGCCCGCCTCGGTAGCGTAGATGGTAGCATGTCTACCTCACGTTCAAGAGGTCCCGAGTTCGAATCTCGGTCAGGGTGAGTTACCTGGATAAGGTTTTTCCGGGGTTTCCCCTTATCCTTCAAGACGAATGTTGGGTAACTCTAAGGTCCATGGACCCTGGACTCATTTGAGCATCATTTCACCCAATTCATTCACCGTCCTATATAACTTAACGTTGGGGCGGACGTAAATTAAAAAAAAACTAGTTGTTTAAAGTTACATTACGATAATAATTTGACGTTTTTATAATGCTGGAAGTTTACTTGGAAAAAATTAAACATATTTTATAAACTGCTGGTCAGGAGCAAGATACTGCATGTCAGACCGCAACAAAACTAGGTAAAACCATGAAATTATATTTAATAATAAATGTTTCTAAAAAGATGTAACATCCATTTTTACAGCATATACCATCAGAGACAGTCGACACTGGTGATATACGAAATAAACTTATCAATTTTGGAAAAAAAATGTCGACTATTGTCTGAAGATACGCTCTCGGAATTTGTAAGCAATGAGATAAACGTGAAAGAACCTTGTCCAGGAAGTAGGTCCTGGCGAGATTCGAACTGCAGCTTTCTTTTTCATCTTCAATTAACATGAAATATAGAGAAAAATATATTTAAGAGAAGTTTATGGAGAAATAAGTGTAGAAAGCCATTTGATTGTAACTCATCTGGTGCATTCAATTAAAATGTATTCTTTTCCTTTCTAGTAGAAGTTTCACCAATAAAATATAGGTATTTAAAAACTTATATCTGCTGATGTACTTACCTACAAAGTTATATCACCTCATAATGATAGCTGGCATGTGAAGTATCGTTTATCACGTTGATTTTACCATGCAAAGTCGTTAAGTAAGTGTCTTTCAAAGAGATGTGGAGCATAAACTGTAATCTTTGCTCCATGACAAGAAATGTACGAGTAGATAAAGCTGAACGTGAAATACACAATACTGCAAAACGTAAGACCTTTGTATAATTGTCTCTTACTAGGTAAGTATAGTAAGTAGAAAAGCGCTGTCCACCTAAAAATTGGATGTCAGTTTTCAGTGGAAAAATATATTTTGTGCCTTTTGAAACCAAAATACATTTCTGGAATTAGGTCCGTGTGCATGTGTGTTCGTATGGATGAGAACACCATAAGCGAAAAAGGAAACTTGTTAAATACTCATAAAATTGTTGAAATTCAACATTTTCCAAGCATATACCTACTAAGATTTTCAAAAAATTCCCCACCAAAAACAATATTCAATTGGAAAGTATTTCGAAAAAAAACAAATAAAATTTTAATTAAAATATCATATGTTAAAGATAGTTCGATGACCAATGAGATATAAGGAATTAAAAGCTGAATGTGTAAATATGTTTGTATGACGTGATCTGAAACATTCAGCGAATTTTCATAATACTTTCCAACAAACATGGAGTAATTAAACCCCTTCTCTTACTTAAAACATTACTTCTAGATTAAAACGATTTACTAAGCCTTTTTTGAGAATGTTGTAGAGTATTCCACAGAGAATCAGCCTAGAAATGAAAGTTTATTGCGTATTGTATGTTATATTTATTGGATTAATTGTCATTTATCAAATAATGCAGTTGTGTGTGACAGAGAGAGAGAGAGAGAGAGAGAGAAAGAGAGAGAGAGAGAGAGGAGGGAGATGAATGAAACCTCTGAATTACCTTTGTTCTAGTTCTACAGATGTATGCATCAGGATGAGCGTAGATGGTGCCGTTCTGGAATCGGCACCAAGCCAAGGAAAACAACCAGGATTGAACACGCGTTTAACGCGGCTATTCACACGAGGAAGCCGACATTCAGAAACAATCTTTTTTGCGCAATTCCTATACACTTCTCTTTCTTTCGTTTTCATACAGATGGTGCCATGGCACAGCGGCACTACCTCAGAAACCGCCCTTGGTATGTACTGAAGTTTCCGGATAACAAAACATTTTGCTAACCTTCATGTAAGAAGGCCTTATTGTATTCCCTTTGCAAGTGTGTTGTTCATTAGCAGAACGTGATAAATAAATGTACAAAGAGAACATTTGGTAACATTTGAGACTAATAAATCGATATTTGTATTAACAATTGCTGAGACAATTATTTTTACTCAATGGTCGCAGACCATGTTATATTTTTTCAACACCTTCTAGACCCCGTTTTATATCTTCTCTGCCAATCCTCTAACATATAATGCGGGATATTCCTTATGAAACCCGTGAGAATCACCACTAAAGGTATTTATGGGATACGCAGGGTTTCCAGAACTGTCGGGGTAAAGTTAGGAAATCAGACGTTCCACGAGCTTTTTCATCCGTTATTATGAGTAGCCGGGTACTTACAGAAATTATATTATAATAATTAGAATGAGTAAAAAGAAGGGAAATGTAAATTGTATTAATCAGTTCCCCATTCGAGTTTAAAACAACGCGATGCAACGTCAAGTCAGCCATCTACAATCTTTCTCAAACTACATGGATGTTGTTATAAACACATGGGAGAGGAGAAACAGGAAGACAGAGATACCTGGAAGGCTGTCTGACACGCACCAACTAAAAGAACTATGAATTTCGAGTTCCTCTCCATCAAACAGCAGTCAAGCGGTCTATTAATGTACCTATATCTCTCTCTTCCTCACCTCCATTAGATACTACAGGATCGATATAGTTTGATCTAGACTATAGGATAAGATAAATAGATAAACGTTTTAAACGATGCTGTGTGATGATTCATGTATGGATAGAAACAAATAAGGAAAAACAATTAAATGTACTGAGCCTTTTTAACAAAGATGTTTCAGTTACGTTATTTATTTTGCCTCTGGTAAGAATTTCTCATAATTATTAATCTTGTTGGCGCAGCATGATTGGTATTTTTCAAACCTACGTTTCTTATAACTAACGACCTTGATTATTAGAGAAAACGTTTGCAAGCTGCTGTAAACCGGTTAATGCAGTTTGTGGTCAAAAATTATTGAGGAACAATGATGATTAAACGTTTAAAAACGATGACAAAACCAGTTTTGATACAACAAATGAAAAATGAGTGTTACAAAAGGAAGTGATAAAAAAACAGGCACTCGGCCGAGATAATAATTCTTGCAGACAAAGAAACTAAATGAAATAATATAGCGGTCAAACACATAATGAAATTATAACGGCTAAAGGACAAATTGAGTTTCGTATTGAAGACGGAAGATTAATTGTGTTAACCACGCAAGTGTTTCCTCTTCAGCTGCCAGGCCTTGGAATCATGCATCCGGCATGTCTAATGACCATACAAAAGATCACAATTTTACTGCAAAATGCTTTAATACCACAAATTATGGTAACAATCCAATAAAAACCTAAATAAGTGTACAATTTTCGGCGTTTTGGTAATCGTTATCCTCGCTTGACTCACTTCAAACACACGCACATGAAAATACAAGGTTTGTTTTCGTATCAAGGCTATGGCGATGTCCAAGGTGCACAAAATGGCTGTTGGTGACACTTACCTGTCAAAATCTGTGAGTCTGGAAGAATCTCTAAACCCCTTGGCGAAAGGGTTGCTGTCAATCTTCAGCTTCGTGATCTGCAACAAGGGTCATAGAAGTATATAACAGAAGCTTTATTGAACAAATATGTATATATAATTTAATTTACTAATAAAATTCTTCACAAAATTATCACAGAATTGATATAGTAGACTGTACTATTTCTACTACATCTATAGTAGGCTTTACCTACCGAAATACATGTTTTAAAGTCACTTGAATCAAACGTAATTATAGTAAAGTTCATTAAATATGCTATATGAAAGACTTTTCGGAAATATTCATTACAACATTACGCCTTACATGAAAATTTTTCGAAATATTTAATGTTCTGAAAAATAGCTGCTACGATTTTTATTAAAGCACCATATATTAAAGATATTTTCATAAAAAATAAAATGTACATCTTGAATTTTCTTGGTTTAACTGTGAAATACTTTCAAGGACTTTTGCGTAATCTTGTATAACTCTTCTTAAAATGCAGGTTATTTTAAATAACCTTTTGTGGCCTCAACCATTTCCGAAATCTGCATTATTAACGGTTTAATTTGTTCAACATTTTTGTCACTCTAAGTTTATTTTCAGTTGTTTCTCGCGACTGCATGGAAACAGTATAACACTTAAGACCAGCATTAAGTGTCTAGTTCTTAAATATTTACTCCTGCTTACTCTTTGCATCTATCACGAAAGGTTTATCCTATTAAAATGAAGTTCATAGAAAAACAAATGTCATAATAACAATATACACTCACATAATAAAGGATGGAACGTAGAAAAAGTCACGTAAATATAAAATCTTAACATTTTATGTTAATTTCTCTCATTCATCTATTAGAATTGTTATTCCATAAAGTGCTCTGATATTAACAGCATATCGCTAACTCTCCAAGACTGTCTTCCAAATTATGGAAATATTGGACATTGTAGTAAGAACGCTTTAGAGGTGAAGGTTATAGGAAAAATATAAGAATATCTACAACTGCAATATCATAGGAAATGTGCCTTTACGAGAAAGAAAACGTTTACTTGAGTAAGACGTATATTTTAATGTGCTACACAGTGTTCTTTTGCTTACGAACCCAATTATAGAAATTTAGAAATAGCTGAACCATTAGTCACTACATACTTGTAATATACATCTTGTTTATGTCATCAGAAGATTTTATTCCAAGAGTTATAAGCGTTTTTGAAAAGACACAAAAAAGGAAGTAAAATACTCCAAATAAAGAATAGTGAAGGGACGGGATTTCCTTGAAGAGCTTCGCCTAGTATAATTGAAGAATACCCCATTTAATAATAAATACTATGTAAAAGTGACCCACTATTCTAACAAAAAGTTATTTTTCTACTCACCCCAAGTTAATCTTGTTTAAGCACCTTCATTATTCATACTGTTAGGTAAGAGTTTTACATGAGACAAAACTGACAGCCTAATAGTTAAAACATCTATATTTTCTGGTCTTAAAATGCCATGCTATTTGATGGACTAGAAAAACAATAAATCTCGATTTAGACTTCAAAATATGAATAAGGTATCTAAGTGTCAAATTAAACACAGCGAGTATTTTCGTAATGACATGTTTAAACGAATTCTAAATTTCTTAGCGCTAAGGTTTTGTTTCTACTTTATAGTTTACAGATATACAGATCTTTACAAAATTCATTTTGGATGAAGCGGACTTCATAGATTACTCACAGAACATTTTAGATGCACATTTTATTAGCCATGTAGATATATTAAAGTCGGAAAGTTTTATAAAAATCCGAAGAGTCATTTTTGAAAAAATTAAAAATTAACGAAAAATATTCGAAATATAAAGCAGTTTGGGGTCGACGGACTCTTTAAATTTTCAGTTATGTTTTTCACTTTTCTGAATCTTCGCTATTGAGTTATGCTGTTCTTTCACTCAAACACATTTTTCGGGATTAAGGTGAACGCAAAATATGCATCATCCATGAAATCTCTATACAGTATTGTTAGTGTGATACAATGTCTTCCCTAATTAATATAATTAAAGATGCTATAAATCTTAAAGGGCTATGGATCTACAACGAATTGTGAGAAAAGCTGGCAATCGTGCACATAACGGTATAGGTATTCATGTCATGGGGTGCTACAGGAAATGCCCCCAAGTTAACAAAAGTTCACGACACGTTCTCAACACATCATTATCTGCAATCGTCGCTAGTTGTAACGGCATGTCAAGGTACATCCTGTTGCCGCCAGATAGCAGCAGCCAATACAAGGGAATCCCGATACCAACAAAATGCACTTTTCGGTTTCCTTTGATCGAGATACATGCTTCACTATGTTCAGACAACTTTGCTTGATTCGTATCCCACGAGAATTATACCAACTGCAGTTAACATCATTGACCTAAGTGGTTCAAGTCATTAAGACTACACAAGTCACGTTTTCTATAAAAAAAAACAGTATACAAATCAAATGTTTCTTTTCATGTCTACACTATTTTGAACCCTTAAATTCATACACCTTAAGTTTATTTCTTTCTCTTTCACGTATCTAGAAGGCGGAAGCAGTATTACAACTCACATAAAAAATTTGATGTTCAGATTTCCCCGGAAATACACGGTTTGATGTACAAATAGAATTTTTTTTTATAAAAATGCGTAGTATGTGCATCTCAGAACAGCATAATTAAAAAACAAAATAGATAAGTACCAAATCAGGTATTTAAGTTGCACATTCCAAGGATGCAACTAAAACATTATAAAGTCTTATTCCACGACAAGTAACGCATTATTGGACTTTATTTCTAAAGAATACACAACAAATTTTATTAAAATGACAAATTACTATGATATTTGTATAAAATAACCTTAAATGTCCTGGGTGAATCTTTAAATTCACTTTGTTATACTAAATTTCGTACAATTCGTAATATGAAAAATTATAGAGCTATATTAAATACAAAATTGACAAGCAATAATTACTCTGAAGATTTGTAACTTAAACCTGGAGCAGGCGCGCTGGTGTATTTTATATATCATATTCCCATTTTCATTCTAGTGGATAAATACCTTAACTTTATCAGTACATTATTGTCAATACCTTTCATGTCATTGTTTAAACTTCCGTTTAGTTGTGTCAGAGTGATTGCAGAATCAACAATTAGAACTGCACCAGCGGCGTACTTTATACATCGCTCGCCTGTACATGTAAGTAGGTATTATTTCATATTGTCAACCTCATCTGTTGCACTTTTGTACAAGCGGCTGGGCAAAGAACGGTGTGTTTTACAAAGGAGTATTATTATAGTGCATTATGGGCCACCAACATTTAGTGTTTCTAATTTTAGATCCAAAAAATATATGACAGAAGAAGAATCTGAACAGTACCTTTTAGAGGTGCTTGCTGAAGACGATTAGGGATAATGATTTGTTTTCTGACAGAGGGGATGAAGTAATATCATGGAGTGATCCTGATACAGTGATCCTCTAAAACGGAACGCGATCGCTCCGTAATTTATTTTCTGTTTACACAGCTCTCGGTCTTACAGAGGGTTATGTTTGAATACAAAGAAATTTCGAAACAGTCACACAGGTCTACATTGAAGGAATAATGTCGAATGAAGTGTAAATAATAACAGGCTGATATGCATTATGTACTATATTTTCAACTAGCATACGATAATTGTAGTTTATCTCCTAGTTTTTCTGTCTGTTTTAAATTTTTTTTCAATTCCAATGAACAACTGCATATCAACATCACTTGCTTCACCACACACAGCACTCAAAACAATGTAATGGCGATGCTTGAAACTCTCGCGATATCCAATGGAAGCTCTGAGATTATCTTTACCTAATTTCTTGCTGTCTCTAAAGCTTGAGTTTGAAGCAATGGTCCAGAAATAGTAATTTATTTAGCTGGATAGAGTCAACATAAAAACCTTAGCCTATATACGGCTAGTGTGGAGAAATGATTAATTTCCATCAATTAACTAAAATAATAAGAGTTAAATGATGAAGCCAGGGACTCGAGTACTTACGATAGTAAGTCACCACAAATGATGTACCTCTGATGCGAGAGCCCCTAGTGGTTTACCGGGGAAATATACGAGTCAAATGGAGAATTTAATGTCAGGACGGCAAGTTGCCCATGGCAGCTCAATGGGTTAGAGCAACTTGACGGAAACCAGGAGATCCGTGGTTCAAATCCGGCCATGGCATTGAATTTTTTATGTTGACTCTATCCATTAAAAACCTTAGCCTATAAACGGCTAGTGTGGAGAAATGATTAATTTCCATCAATTAACTAAAATTCATTTAGCTGTTTCTTTAGTTTTTATTTTTTAAAAATCTCATAAATCTAAGTTTTGCCAACTATACAGATCTAGGAGGTAGACAGTTTGAACCCTGTTTGTAATGTTAAACTGCTTTGTGCTGCATACAGTTTGTTCTAGTATTGACGACACTTTGATGGTTTACTGCGCCAAAACCGTGCGTTCCCGGATATGGATTGATGCTTGCGAAATGATCCGTTTGCCGTCCTACACAACATACTGAGCGTTATTGGTGTTTGACTCTCCCTGTATAACCTGTGTATGATGTGTAGATAATTTAGCGTTTGTAGCCTAGCCGCTCATATGTTCCGTTTTACTTCTTTTTGTTTGTTCTGTGTATCGAACTTTGGTTCTGATAGCCAGTTCGACATTTATGAGATACATATACGTACGCACTCAAATTGACCGCTACACGGATTTGAACCCACGCATTACCAAATTAGAAGTTACAGACACGACGACTCAGATCTCGCTTTGTACTTACTACACTTCTATTGCTGATGACTTAATTTCATAAAGAAGTTGCAATTAAAAGCTTTTTCTTGAAAGAAGCGACTGGCACTCCGCTTCCAGGACACTCCAATAGTTGCAGTATCGCCGGATAGCCCACTAACATGTTAACGACTCAAAGCCACATGGGTATGTTATATTTATCTTTTGTTTTAAAAGTTGATTGAAATGATCGCTTTCGAACTGCTGAACACTTTTATTGATACATTGCAGCCGACGTATTGGTTACTGTCTTCTAATTCGTTGAGTTTGTGAATATGTATTGCATAAACTTTATCTGTATTCCCCAAAAATAACAATCACGTGGATTTTGATTTGGATAGCGAGTCAATTATTCTATCAGAAACACGTTACAAAGTGAGTCAGCTCAGCTATTTTCCTGGACCCCTTTCATTAGCATCCATATCTTCTTGCTTAGAGTTATTGGCTGTCTTTGTTTCTTATTGCCTAACTAAATATTAGTGTTTAAATGTCTCTAATAAACTATAAATTATGCATATTTCATCAGTGGTCAAATCAGAAAATTTCTGCATGAACTTATGTTGAAAGTCCAAATTTGACTATGTTCAAGCAATACATAACACAATAAATACACACGTTGCTAGCCTTCTGTAAAGACTAAGCTGACCTACCACGAGTCAACACGTCATTTAAAATAGACTCAGCTTATAAATATTATTACCATCAAGAAAACGCACTCACCAGCTGATTCTGATACGCGGTAACTGCAGTGAAGACTGACTCGGGGAAGATGTATGTCCGATATTCTTCTTGCTCCAAGTCTGTGATGGGACCACCGTGTTCCCGCCACTTGACGAGATGGATTCTGGGCTGATATCGGTGCATCGAGTTTAAAACTATCTGCAACACAAGAATTATACACATACACATTCACAATGTCGTCAGACAATAAGCATAAGCAAAGTATTATAATAATGCTTATTATTTAGCATTTTATGTTTAATTTGTGCCATTATGTCAACAAATTATATATAAATGGGTATAATAAAATTCACATTTTTCATTTTGGTTCAGGAAAATCATAGAAGCTTAAAACCCGTGACTATCATTCTCAGAATTTACAAGAGAACACTCCATGTTTTGAACGTAATAAAACTGAAAGAAACGATTAATTTCGACCCATCATGCCTTTCTCCCCGTGGTAATGTAAGAATGGACGTTAAAACTATTTAAATACTTACGGACCTGCTTTTTTTTTTTTTTTTTTTTTTTTTTTTTACTTTTACTTTTACGTCCTCCAACGTTAAGTCATATCGGACGATGAATGGACTGAGGAAATGATGCTCAAATAAGCCCAGGGTCCATAGAGCTTAGAGTTACCCGACATTCGTCTTTCAGGATAAGGGAACCCCCCCCCCCGGAAAAAGCCTTATCCAGATAACTCACCCTTACCGAGATTGGAACTCGAGACCTCTTGAACGTGAGGTAGACTCGCTACCACCACGCTACCGAGGCGGGCCGGACCTATGTCGCTGCCAATTTATAATTAATTATAAATATAATTAATGGAGGAAGTGTAATATTTCAAATAAAAATTTCCTTCCAAACTTCAAGAAAATGCTGAAATCTCCTAAATCCAAAAGGAAGCACTTTTTAAAAAATATACGCTTCACACTTAAAGTATACATTTTTCCACTAAACTATTTATGAAATAATTTTCCGTGGCCTTTTCTTCTCCTTAAAAAGTGTCCTAAAAGCTTTGGTAAATGATTGAACCAAAGCTTTGTTTATCAAAAACAAAATCCATATCGAATCGAGAAGGTATTCATCTCCATTTTAAAACATTTTAACAGCCAAAAAAGAGGGGGGAAAGATTCTCATTTTAATACCTGAAACACAAATATATCTTGTCCAAAGATGTTATTAAAATTCAGATTTAAAACAGTTCAACAGTATTTTGCAATTTAAAGCCACAAATGAGGGCATCATGAAGAAAAAATTTATTATAGGAAAATGACATTTTTATACTTCAAATTAATTCTTTAACACAACTCAAATGAATGAGAATACGTTTAACATTTTAACCAATAAGAAGAACGGGAGAAAGTGACTGTGTTGTGAGTAAAACCTGGTAATTCATGAGGCGACCAACGTCAAGTGTGTCCACTATACATGCAGTTTTGTTGCTATAAAAACCTAAAGCTTAAAGAAGTTTAGCTGTGTGGATCCGCTGGTGGATAAAAGTTTGGATGTTTTCAAAAATTATCTTTATCATCTATATCATATATTCGTCATATCACTGATCTTATAATCTGCCTCAAATAAGAACGATCATGTTGTAAACATACGGGAGGGGGAAAGATAGATACAGAAACACTGTAGCGGAAGGCAGTTAGTTCACTTATTGATGCAGCGAAATTTATTGTGCTTATTGAGGCAGTTATTTTACCACAAAAATAGAAAGAAAAGACATCGATATAGCTTGAGACAGATTATACCTTGTGCCTAAAATACGTAGGGGCCTAGTTCTTTTTTATTTCTTATCAGAAAATATTTGAAACCTGACAGAGAAGTTTAAATTTGAGTGTAAATTAAATTGAACGGGTGGCCGCGTGAAGAAACATTGCGTCTTTTAAATCCTCAGGGCCGTCTTCGTAGACAGTTTTATCCAGGTTTTCCTCAGTCCATAATGAGAGGTATAGGTATACGTGGAGGCACCCTAAACTAGGGCTTGAAAACTGTCCCCACCACCTGTGTTACCCAAGATAGTGGAAATAGCGCTAGTGATGCTTTAAAACATCTTACGTTACATTCTCATGACTTTCTAGGAACATTCCATTCCCGAAAACGGGGGCCCAAATGACCTTGTTGTCGACGGGCCCTTAAACACCACACTCACTCACTCACTTCCCGAAAACTTCGTTTTCATATCTATCTTCTTGACGCTGAGATACTGGAAATTGAAGCATTAGTCAAATGTAGGTCTTAATATGCTGGCTTTCAAATTCCATACTTATATTTTGCAGCGAGAAACAAAAGAATGGAGTACTGGAACACTAAAATGAATTGTAAACGAATATCACATAAACGTCATTGTTACAGTACGTTATTTATGTAATACATTTCTCTCTAACTGCTACGTTTCAACAGATACACAAAATTATGCAAAATTCAGTGGATATTACATGATATTTGCAAAAAAAAAAAAAAAAAAAAAAAAAATCAAGTTATACATTTTATTGCTTACGTAAATATCTTATACCATGACATCTCAATCAAATTTGCTAGAAACATTTTTGAAGAAAATAAAAAAAACAAAAGCTAGTTTCTGATCATGGTGTTTTCTTGTACTTTGAACATGCCAAACTTATCTACCATATTTTACATTTGTTCAACACTTCATTTTTGAGTGACGACTCTCCCTCCCTTCCCCCTCTCTATCACACACACACACACACACACACACACACACACACACACACACACACACACACACACACACACACACACACACACACACACACAAATATATGCAACTTTCTCATAAATTGCTTTGCAGGGTTCAGAGCATATAGGTACTTCATGTGAACTCAGAGCATATAGAATTTTTGGACGGAATGCATTACTTCTCTACTACACCTAAGTGGTACTAGAGAAAGCAAGGGGCCCGTCTGGTTAGCGTAGGTGGTAGCATCTCTGCCTCACGTTCAAGAGGTCCCGAGTTCGAATCTCGGTCAGAGTGAGTTACCTGGATAAGCTCTATGGACACCGGTCTCATTCCTCTATTTCATTCACTGTCCGATGTGACTTAACGTTGGAGGACGTAAATTACAACAAAAAAGGGTATAATGTATGTGCTCACATGGTTTTCTCTATTCATTCCAGTACAAATTATTTGTATAAAGCTTATTGCTCCATCAACTTTATACTAATCAAGATAAACGTTTGTCGAAATTATTTTCTTACATGGTATGTACTATGGGAATATCACTTACTTACTGTAGGCTTAAGCAGTACTCAAATCTTTTAAAAACTGGTTACTATGTGATTAAAATTCCCTTCTCTTTGCATGCACGGCCAGAATGTAGACAAGTGAATAACGACTTTTTATTTGAGAAAAGTGTATGTACTTGAAAATTTAAAACAGTAACAAGATATATCTCTATCTCCACAAAACGTCATTTGATATAGTAAATTGTGCGCTTTGATAAAATCTACACTTTTTGCAGACTAAGACTTTGTGGTTTACGATTTACGAATTATGCAAAAACCGTGCAGAATGAAAAGGACTTCGTTAGAGCCATATTATCTTTTTAAAATAAAAATGTTGGAAAGGTGTTGTTGTCAATGAAAAGTCTAGATTTGCATTAAAATCTTTTATCCCATTCTTAAAAGATGGTGAACTTAGACAGTGCATGACTTTTCATTTTTGAGTTATGCGGTTCACAGACACACAAGGCGCGCAAGGATGTTATCTGTAAGTATGCCTTTTGGTGGAGGGTGGATTCAGAAGACTTCAAAACGTAGGTATATTTTTATTGAAATCTTGGTATGAAATAAATCTTCTTGAGCTACTGCTACTATGTAATTGGTGCAGAAGATAAAAACCTTTAATTTTTTTTTCTTCAAATGTTGACAAATGGGGCAGTGATGATGTTTACTCTGTCATTAAGTCAATCAACTGCTTCTTCTTTTTAAGGAAAGCTGATTACACCATATTGGTATTTTACTTTTAGTACAGGGAATATCTCTCTAAAAGATTAATCCTGCTAAAACATTGCAGTTTCTAAGTTTGATAAGTTGATGGAGACTTTAACAAAGCAGGCTGCTTTCCACAATGACTTCCGTTCGTTAACCCACATTTTTAAAGCGTTGTTGAATCTTTAGACAGTAGCTAAGTAAACCCTCACAGTGAAGAAGGTAGAAACTCATTAGCGAATTGTAAGTACGTTGCTTTCACATCGTGCACAAAAAACTGACGAGATGTTACTAACGGTTAGTTTCACCGCAAATCAACAGCTGAATTGTTTGTTTCCTTTAGGAACTAAGTGATCGTAATGACCACCTTCAGAGAATCCGGGAAGTTTCTGTATCAGACCCCATGTGGATTAACTTCAGAAATGACTTCACTACTATCATAGTAAACAACAGGATTTCCGTGCACCCCGATGTCAAATTCAGGTGAGCAGTCACAAATGTGGTCAACCTTAAATGAGAAAGCTCGAATTAACGCATCTTGGTGAAAGAAACGGTCAACAATGTACAAAAATCGTTACATACACGCACATGTACACACACACAGGTACACACAATGGTTTTGACAATATCCAACCTGACCTGACAGTTTAAGCATCGCTAACATCATCACTATCATCAGCATCATCATCATCATCATCATCATCACGCCCGCCTAGGTAGCGTAGATGGTAGCGTGTCTGCCTTACATTCAAGAGGTCCCGAGTTCGAATCTCGGTCAGGGTGAGTTACGTAGATAAGAGTTTTTCCGGGGTTTTCCCTTATGCTAAAAGACGAATGTCGGGTAACTCTAAGCTCCATTGACCCCGGATACATTTGAGCATCATTTGACCATTTCATTCATCGTCCGATATGACTTTACGTTGGAGGACGTAAATTACACAAACACACACACACACACACACACACACACACACACACACACACACACACACACACACACACACAAAATCATCTTCTTCTTCCTCTTCAAGGCCAGTTTTGAAGATGGTGTCTGTTTCTTCAATTTCCTTTCGTAGAAGATCCTACAGCTGCTGGCATTCTTTAAGTTGACAACATCTTTTACCGCTTGATTGTCTCAGTGGTTCTTATCTATTTCATGATTTCGCTTTCTATCCACCAAGCTGCACCTTAAAAGTTTCAGTTCATCCTCCTGTTTTTTTTTTAAAATCTTTTTATTCAGTATTTCTTCCGTACATCGGGACTGGCACTATATCAGCACTTTAAAAGTAGAGTAGGCCAATTATTTGACGATGGCCACAATTTTAGACTACCTATTTTCACGTGAACCGACATCAGAAAGACCAAGGGAGATATTGGAAGAGAAAGAGAGAGAAAATAAAGAAACAAACAAACAAAAAGATTGAGAAAGAAAATAGAAAGAGAGAGAGAGAAATAGAAAGACAAAAGAAAGAAAGAAAGAAAGAAAGAAAGAAAGAAAGAAAGAAAGAAAGAAAGAAAGAAAGAAAGAAAGAAAGAAAGAAAGAAAGAAAGAAAGAAAGAAAGAAAGAAAGAAAGAAAGAAAGAAAGAAAGAAAGAAAGAAAGAAAGAAAGAAAGAAAGAAAGAAAGAAAGAAAGAAAGAAAGAAAGAAAGAAAGAAAGATGGGAAGGGGAGGAGAGGAAAAGGGAGGGAAATCATAAGAAAGGAGAAACAGAAATAATACATGCTGTGGTTGTGTATTTCAGGACTGCAGGTGAACTCACTCACCCACCCCTTCTTTTAAAAGACCAGTTTGCTAATCCTATTAAACTGGGCTGGCCATGACTACTTGTTTACACGCATCAGAGTACAATTCATTTAGAGAGGTTATTTCTTATTCTGCTTCTTTTCACACCGAGCATGACACCGCTCATTGATTCTGTGTTTGTTTCTTGGGATATGTTGATTGGAAACTAACGTTTGTTAGATGAACGTGGAAACCTTACGGAAGAAGCAGAAAAATTGTCATCTAGGTGAATGTACCACTGTTGTTGCTTAGCTGTCATCGTTGCCAGAAGGAAGTGTTAGAGACTTAAAACGTTATACTGTTGGGGTTAGAAATAAAAATCGCTTACCTAGAGCTTACCTAGCTATTTTTTCAATAGCATAATGACCTGATATAGGATATTTGTTTCAGAAATTAGCGACGTTGCCTTGCTAACGGAAATGACGCAACGTCGCCAGCCCGCCCGCCACGCCTCTGGTGACACGGTACAACAACATTAATAACTGCAGCCAATGATGATTAGCGAGTGTAGGCGACAATGGCCGACACTAGAGGGGGAGTGGGTCATACACCACCCGCCCGGTCGGTCACGCCATCACATCTATCATGGCCACCAGAAGGGGTTGACAGAGTGCGGTTAGCAATCCACCACCCTACTGCCGCCATATTGCGCCTAAAACACGTTACGTGATCCACCTCTACATATCTACTGTTTACTCTGTGCTATCAACCTGAAGAAGTACATTACTGTGGGGATCATATCATAATTGTTATGCTACACATTTTCACAATATTGATTTTATAGTCATACAAATTATAGTTTTAAAATGCATTTAATTAATACAGGGTGTATATCAATGAATATCGCGATTTTAACTCTTTATAACATTTATTACATTAAACTTACAGTTATAAATGATATGTCAAATGAAAAAGCAACTCAGTTTTGTTTGTTGGCACCAGTGCGCATGTGCCTGCAATGTTTCTACCGCAATCCGCTAGACAGCGGTAGTAGCAAAGATGGCGACTAGTAAGCAGAAAGCGTTTTGTGTTTTGCAGTTTGCAAAGACCGAATCTGTAGTTACTGTGCAACGGGCGTTTCGCATTAAGTTCGATTGTGATTCTCCTAATGATAACATTCGTAGATGCTATCATCAGTTTGAAGATAACGGCTGCCTTTGTAAAGGGAAGAGCACGGGACGACCAAGAGTAAGTGAAGAGACTGTTGAGACGAATGAGAGAGTCGTTCACTCGTAACCTAAAGAAATCAGTCCAGAAGGCTAGTCGTGAATTATAAATTCCTGTGTCAACTGAAAAGTTGTAAGAAAACGCTTACGGCTACGTCCTTACCGTTTACAGTTATTACAGGCTCTAAAGCCGACAGACCACGGATTACGTGCCAACTTCTCAAACGACATGTTGTTTCATGACGATGACGGTTTTATGGATCGTGTTGTCTTCAGTGATGAATCGACCTTTCACCTTAGTGGACATGTTAACACTCATAATGTACGCACCTGGGACTCAGAAAATCCTCACGAGATGGTAAAAGTGCAACCAGATTCCCTTAAATTAAGTGTTTTTGTGCCGTATCCCGGCGAAAAGTTTATGGGCTTTTTTATTTTTTATTTTTATTTATTTAATTGTGTGTGTGTGTGTGTGTGTGTGTGTGTGTGTGTGTGTGTGTGTGTGTGAACCTACTGTGACTTACCTTGATACACTAGAGCAATGGCTCTTCCCTCAGTTGGAAGAAACTGAGTCAGAGAACTTCATTTTCCATCAAGATGGTGCGCCACTTCACTGGCATAACGAAGTACGGGATTGGTTGAACGCCACTGTACCCGAGTGCTGGAGAGGCCGCAAGGGCCCCAATGACAGGGCTTGCTATGCATGGCCTCCACGTTCTCCTGACCTAATGCCATGCAATTTTTATTTTTACCTTTGGGGCTTCGTCAAGGATCGTGTGTACGTGCCTTTGCTACCAGCTGACCTCCCTGAATTAAGAAACCGGATTGCAGCAGCTGTTGCTACAATTACTGAATACACACTTATCAACGTTTGGAAAGAACTTGACATAGACTTGATGTATGTCGTGTGACAAAGGGTAGTCACATTGACTATTTATAAGGTTCTTGGTAAAACTGAGTTGCTTTTTCATTTGACGTATCATTTATAACTGTAAGTTGAATGTAATAAATATTATAAATATTATAAATATTATAAAGAATTAAAACCCCGATGTTCATTTATATACATCTTGTATTATATATTTTTATGTCTCCCTTCCTCACCAATGCTGGTGTTAGGAGTCGCTTGGATTCCCTCAGAGCAAAGGAGCCGAAATATATTGACCAGATAGATGAGATCAGGATTGGGGGGGTCGGCCCAACACCTGGGATGAATGACTGATAGAGCAATTGGTGGAATGCTGTTGGGGGAAACCGGAAGACCCGGAGGAAAGCCACCCCAGTGCCATGTTGTCCACCACAAATCCCAATTTGCGGTCGCCTGGGAGCGAACCCGGGCTGTCTAGGTGAGAGTGAAGCGGTTAATAATATTTAAAAGAATTAAAAGAAAAATGAAAATCCAATGTGTTGCAATCACAAACTATATTTGCTACTGTTAATGGACTATACAACAACTTTCCTATAGATACTTGGACGCTCAAGCTATGGGAACCAGATCTAACTACTGTCCACCAACGCAAATTAAGTCCCTGAGAGGCATGTGCAATCCATACACAGTGGGACAGGACAGCATATGTGTGTGACAGAGAACGTATGCTACACAAGTAGCAGAACCGTTAAAAAATGCACTCTATTCACTCTGTACATTAAAACCGAGAAGATTTCTTCACTTAAGTAGTAGACGTCAGAATGTTTTTGAGAGTAGCTACAAATAAGAATGAACATGGATTGAGCCAATACGGTTATCCTACTGTCTTGGTGTTGCCAGTTCCATGGCAAGCGGGCGACAGAGATGGAAGATATATGTCTTTGTCTCAACCTAGCAAGTATACAGATACTGAGATGTACAGTGATACAGATGCTGACAGAGAAGTTCGCTTAATATTTCAGCATGTGTGAGAACATACACAATGAATATCGCAGAATCTGAACCTTAATACCTTGAACTGGAGAACAGTTCGCTTACGTAGCTATCGTTCATGTGCACACAAAACAAAATGACTCAAATTAGATGCGTTCTACGAAATAAGGTGTTTGCTACTGTGTAACAAAGTAGTGATATTTCAGAGATTCGTGAATATAGTTTCTATTTTAATACCATATTTGATACTGCCTGTAATGGACTTTACACCAATTTTTGTTTCATTAAAATACTTAATAAATACGGAAGATATGAATATGTATTTATGAAGCATTTTTACACTATGAATCACTTGTACCAATGTGGTACATTGTGCGCAGAAATTTGCCACCATGATTGGGTCTCCTATATTTGAACCCAAGAGATATCAGAATATTATGCAAGAAGATACAGAATCCGTATTTTCTATTATCCCCCTCATTAAATTCGTCAGCCTTTTGGCAGTTGGATATTCACCCTTGTCATATAAATCATAAATTGTTCTACGTGAAACACACTTTTGAAAACCGTCTAAGTTGGTAGCACGTTTTTTAGTTGCCCGAAGTTTCCCTGGAGATTAAAATATGAAAACTTCTGCTAATTTGGTAAACTGTGTGCCCTCTTTCACAATGCTCGTCACAGAATGAGCACTCACGTGACAAGTTTGTAACATTAATTCTCGACTCTGAGCGAAATTTGTACTTTCGAAAATATCTTTAATTGGCATCAGTTTGAAAAAGGAATATTTATAGCCTATTTAGGTAAAATCTTGTGCGCTGTTTCGCAGTTACTACTAGGCGCACCGGTACTAGGCTTGCTAAGCGGTACATTTAGTAACTTTGAAAAGCACGTGTGCCCTCTTAAACGATCACCACTTTACTGAATACAGAGTACAAAATGCAACTGCAGCATAGCACGTGTGTGCTTTTCTTCACTGACAGTTAATTCTTTTCTTCCCAGTCAGGCGCCTTACCTTTCCATATCTCCGAAACCAGATGTGCTACAAACATGGGGTTTGAAGAAATAGCTCTGTAACATGGGGAAAACAAAATAATTCTTTAATTGGCATCTTTAGAGTGCGCAAAGAAATTAGCCGCATGCTTCGGCAAAGCGAGCCAGTATGCGTGCTTAACTGTACAACGTTGCACGTACCGCACTGGCTAGTAGCCATAGAACGCAAAGTAAGTCCCTGAGAGGAATGTGCCATCCAGTGCCACTCTCACACGTGGGATAAGGACAGCGAATATTACAGAGAACGCATGCTACACAAGGAGTAAAACCGTTAAAAAAGAAAAAAAGAAAAAAAAAACATGCGCCCTGTTCACTCTGTACAGTAAAACCGAGAAGATTTATTTACAAAAGTAGAAGACGTCAGAATGTTTTTGAATGGTCTGTAACTGTACTGACATGGGGTGTCATAAACCTATCCAGGGAGGTTGTGGGGACCTTCGTCAACCCCCCTGCATCTCAGGCTCCGAAGACTTTCTTTCCTGTGGTATACTATATATCTGCCAACTCAACCTAAGGTTTGTTTCAAATAACCTTGCCCCGCTGACATGTATCCCCTGCGTGCTACTGCCTTCTCCTGTATCCTAATTGGCTAATGCTTTCGGTGCCGTAGGCGGTGCAAATCCAGTTCAAAGCAAGGTCAGCGATAAAAGTAGGTAATATAAACAAATATGCCACCAATACCGATAAAGCACCTGCTATCGTCAATCACCAGAGAGGCAGGTTGAAGCAAAGGATCCTCTTCTTTGTTTCGTTTAAGAATTAACATACATTCCAGATAAATTAACTTGGTGCGTAATATCTTATTCAATTCACACGATTGTGAAAAAAGAACATAAATTTGGCAATTCTTTTCGAACATATATCACGTTAAACAACGAATTTGTTTTTACGGCACAGTAGTCTATACTACGACAGCAATCAATGAGAGGTGATTATGTCCCGTGAGCGTTAAGAGATATGGTGCAACCTTATTTGAAACAAGGATTACGATTGGTGCGTTATGGCTGGACGGTGGCACCGTAGGAATGCATACGTCATCCATTACTGCTCGAACTTCGAGTCTTCCCGTCTCCCTTCCTTTCAGGGATTACTACACTATATTTACGCGAATCTAATGCGCAACTTTTTAACCAAATTTAGTACTCAAAATCGTGGTGCGCATTAGATTGGAGTGCGTATTGGATTCGAGTGAAAATCCGTTGCGTAGAACACTAGTAACTTCATTGTTTTTTTTTTCCAGTTATTACGTCACAATGGATTGCTGGAGTTCATTCATCGTTAGCCTATTATTGAGCGTTGGTTTGTTATGCCATGGAGCTGCACTATTATTGAGAAGGGGAAAAAGGAAGAGTTTTTAGTTACATTGTGGAGGGTAAACAGAGAAGAACATCTTACAATGCTTCTTTAAAGCGTAAAGTAACGCTTTATGCTGAAAAAAAAATGGAAATAGAAAGTCAGGAAGGGAGTACGTGTATCAGAGAATAACGTTCGCTTGTGGCGAAAACAGAAATGGGCCTTATTTCTTATTAAAGCTGGTAGAAAGAAATTTATCGGTCCTCTCGAAGGAAGACATCCTGAAGTTGATGAAAAAATGTTAGAATTCGTGCGGGAAAGGAGGAAGAATGGGCTACCTGTGACTAGTGACACAGTACGAACGAAAGCTGAAAAAGATGCTGAAGTTCTTGGAATGAATTAATGAAAAATTCCAAAACAAAAGTTTAAGGCTAGCCATGGATAGGGGCATCGTTTCATGAAGCGAACTGGTTTATATCTAAGCCGCCGTACAACAATGTGCCAGAAGCTTCCTGAAGATTTTGAGGACAAACTACAAACGTTTCAGCGGTAGGAGATGTCATTGCACTTTGGAAGAAAAAATCATTTTTCAATGCGGCAAACCCTTTTTACATAATTTTAAGTTTCAAATATGGGTTGCGCATTAGGTTCGCGTAAATGTGATATATATGGTGTATGGCCTATGTTTGGTGTTATGTCCCAGTGGCTGGAGGCCCCTCCGTCTAATTAATCCTAATTTTAATAAATTTACATGCTGTAAATCTACGACATGGGACCACCGGCTTTATTTCTCTTCCGAAGGACATCATGCCAAATATTTTTACGTCCAAAAAATCCATGCCCTCTGCAGCGTTTGACCCCGCGTTCTCACAAACCAGAAGCTAACAAATAACCCCTAGATCATGGAGAACGGCCAATTCAATGGTTACAGAAAAAAAAGGAAAAAAGCAATAGAAAATACAAATCAATGTAACGAACGTCTCGAATAATGGCAATACCACGAACACTTAATATTAATTATACAATGTGACGCTATTCTCCAATTCGCTGCAGATAGGATGTACGTTGGCTGCTTCTAAGGTCCAGGTCGGGAAGCCAGATGTAACAGGGTTATTTCGCTGTAGTTTGAATGGTTTCTTGATTGAGTTTGATTAAATAGTCATAGGATCTCTTGTTTTCAGGTGTAGTTTCTAGTGACATACATAAAATTTTAGATAAGTCCAATTTCGTAATATATCATTTAATTATATAATCTGGATTACATTTTACTCGAACTTCCTTTCCTAATCAATCACTGCAGGTTACCTCCAACACATCGATAAATCCATATTTTCCTAATAAGTCATTTCTGTTAATTACTTAAAATTCCTCACTTCTGCACGTCCACTCATCACTATCAAGAATACCTAATATTTCTTTCTGAAGATTAATGATTTTCCGTTACAAAACTTTTATATTCACCACATTTTTCCATCGTCATCAAACAAGATTACAGAACATATATCTATGCAGATTATTGATTTTCCGTTACTATCGTTACTCCTCTATTAATTTTATGATTGGCCGATTTACTGCAACGTCACCACATTACGTAATACAATTATTACTACGGCCAATCGCAGAATTACATATATTTTCTATATTGTCATTACATGGCCCACTAATATATCAGAAAACAAGAATTTCTAACTGGATATTCATATAAAAAGTTCTAACTAAAACGTATCGTTACAACAATGAAGCCAGAATAATAAAATATATTTCTGTACATTGTACATGTCATATGTTTGTTTCTTGGCTTTCATAAAACTAAAGAAAAATTGGACATCGTACTAAGCCATCTGCCCTAATCGATAGTCAAAGAGATAATATAATGTCTTTGACACTATATCAGAGTAGGCATTGCTAAAGACTAATACGTTTTTGTCTCGCAAATGTTAACTTACCCTTCTGCTTGACCTGTTATATTAACTCTGGTAGAGATAATTCGACTCTTTGCAGAGATTATTCATGTCTAACAGTAAAAGGTCTAGTTTCGAGTAACAAAAGTATCTTTCTTATGGTGGCGGATAAACAAATTTGTTATAACAATTTCTGGGAAAATTAAGAACAATAAATAATAAATAGATAACTTAAGGCAAATGTCTTGAAAATCTTGGTATCCTATCTTTAGAAGATGCTGATTTTAAACAGGTGCCAAGTATTTTTGGAGCACTTCGTATTTAATTGATGGTACTCAAATACGTACGCACAGAGATATTTTTCTAAAATGCATGTTTTATTTTTTTATTTTTATTTTTTTGTTGTTATTTTTTGTGTTCAAGAAGCCTCAAAAGGCGCATTTTCGATGAATACTGAATTTCTTACTGAAATGCAATTCTGGTAGAATTATGTATTACCAACGCCGTTTTTACATGTAGGTACTGACTGTATGGACAATATCAGCACCTACTTCGTCCTTGGCGTGTTGACCGTTGATGTCATTGACCTTCTACCTGGTAATTATCCTTGTTATCACTATGTGAGATCATGGTGTCGATGGACGGAAATTAAAGCTGCAATAACAGTATTTCCTCACCACATCACAAATGGTTTTCCTCTTTGAATTTATGTAATGTTTACATAAGTCGTGCACTGTCCCAGCAATAACAATTACGCTACAGTATATCTGATGCTATCATTGGTATATTGACGCTAGAGGGCCCTTACTGTCACTAAGGTGTTTGGTCACCCAACGAAATTGCTATACAAAATGAAGAAACACTTTAAAATTGTGTGAAGCCTGCCAAATGACAACTTAAAGGCTAATATATTGCACTCCATGATTTTCTGTACTCAGTACAAATAAAACTACTCTTACGAGGGGCAATATTTATATTTTAAGACTAACATTTAAAGCAAAGTAATTTACGATTCAATATTGCTTTATTGTTTTCCCAAATATTCTCCTTTATCATCAATACACTTTTACATCCGTCTGAACCATTTGTCACAACATTTATTCCAGTCTACTTGAAACACCTCAAAAACATCGTTTTTGAAGTCATCAACACCTTCTTCTGCCGACGAAAATCGTTGTCCACGCAATTTGTTCTTGATGTTCGGGAACAAAAAGAAGTCACTGAGTGCCAAATCAGGGCTGTATGGCGGATGATCAAACAATTCTATTTTTTGAGCCTTCGGATACTCTGTTGTTAGACAAGATGTGTGTGCGCTCGCATTGTCTTGATGAAGAACGATCCTACGGCAGTTGTTGGTTTTCCTTACTTCACTGAAATTTTCCGGCAAACAAATGGTTGTATACCACTCGGCATTGACCGTTTTAAGTTCCTCTAAAGACACTGTTGCCACATGGCCAGTTTTGCTGAAAAAGCAGGTGAGCATTTGCTTAGAAGTGCTTCGAGTGCGAACAACTTTTGTTGAATTTGCTTCATCTTCAAACATCCACAGATTGATTGCTTTTTGCGTTCCGGCTCATACATATAGCTCCATGATTTGTCAGCTGTTACAAACTTATATGTATTTTGAGACACCGCCATTGTATTTCTTGAGCATTTTGTAGAGGAGAGGATCCGTCCCTTCAGCTGCCGTCTTGCGGACGCTGCGGACCCCTAGCACTCGTGGCACCTCTGACGTTACTAGAGGAACCTTGGGCCGAACGTTCAAGCCCCTCCCTGATAGGGAGTTGTTCGGATTGGGTTGGACTCGAGAGGGCAGTGGTTTCCGATACCCGTGGAAGATCGGGTACGTCTCCGGACGGGGTTGAGCGAAGCCATTAATATTCCCGCGTACTAGCCAGCATAGCTAGTAGAAGGTGTGCTAGATCACCAGGCGGCCCCACCGAGGTTATATCGGTAGCCTTCCCATTTTGGAGTTGGCACGCGTAAGTGGCGTATCCACTTCCATCCCGTCTTGAGTCCACAGGACCAGATGGGGGGGGGCTTGTTACTCTCTAGGTCTTGCCCTATGGAAAGCCTCACGGAGGCGCCGGGCGCCTTTTGGGACAGCTCGGTAACTCCCTGGTTCGAAGGAGGCCTGGGTCCCTGGTCCCATGGGTCCAGGACTAATGGGAGTAGAACCTCTGGCATAACTGTACACCAATCGACACGAGCATCTTTTTGAGACTGCGTCAAATTTTGTGGGATCCAACGACAGCAAACCTCTTTCACGGCTAAATAATCATGCAATATTTTATATATGCTGGTGGAACTAATGCCTAAGAATTGCTTCAATCTCACAATATCTCGCATGAAGATCTTGCATTATTAGCTTTGCACGGAATCAATGTTTTCTGGTATGACATAAGATTTTGGACGACCTTCACAAACTTCATCACAGAGTGAACGGTGGTCATGATTAAATTCGTTGTACCAGCGTTTCACAGTGGCAAAGGATAGAGCTTGGTCGCCAAATGTGGAAGTTAGTTGATCAATGCACTCTTGTCCTGATAATCCACGTCGAAAGTTGTAATAACATACATACGAACATTCTCACAAGGTAATCCCATGTTCTTTTTGAGACATAATTTGCAAGTTAATGTAAACAAAACAAATGAAGCTCTATTGACAAAAGGTCTGAAGTAGATTATGGTCAAGAATGTCAAAATTTCCACCGGAACCGTCAGATGGTACCTATAACATTCAGCATTGGCAAGACTCGAAACATACATAGTAGAAACGGCCCCTCGTAGAAACGGCCGTATGTTAACATAAACATTTCCAAAAATTTGTTTCATTGCATATTTCTTTGTAGGTAAATGAAAATACGTGAATACAATAGGCTAAAGAGGTAGTCAAACCCTTAAAGAACTCTTCCCTACGTGGTGGTTTTTAAATGCGTTTACTTTGCATACCCAAGAGAGAGTGGAGGTTCCTCGACAAAAAATACCACATCATCCTGTAAACATCACAATTATCAACCTGCGGTCAGACCCAAAACCTGGGTGGGTACGCAGCAAAAACCTTCTGGCTGTTAACAGCCTGTCAGTATACGACTTGGACTTGGAGAGTGGAGGTGGAAGAAATCCGAGCTTTTTCCAATTTAGAAGTATAAGTATTTTAAAACACAAAAGTAACAAAGAATATCTCGCAAATAGTTAACCCCACAAACAGAATCTTGCAAGTTGCATTCAGATGACTTTCTCTAACCTTATACCTACAAACTATTTTTGTAAACCTTTATTCCTCTCCTTCATATTAATCGAGATATACATCTGCAGAAATTGTATTATTGCTAATTTTCTTTCATGTGTTAGCAGAATATGAGAATAAGTAGGTTTCAAGAGATATTCCAATGTTTTAAAGCTGGCTGCTAAGCGATGTCCAAAACATTAAATAACGAATAACAGGTTCCCATTTGAGAAAACTATTAGTATTCAAAATGCAGACATACAACATGGAATAGCTTCAAAATGGTTCACTCTATAAAAACATGCATCCCATATAAATTGTTTGAAAGAGCTCTATTTTTACCTAGTAAGATTAATCTAACACTATTTTTGAGTTAGGTATGCACAAGTCCTCCGGATATTCCCAACAAATTCAAGATATACTTTATTTTTCATGAAAATGTCTTACATATATGACATTTTAATCATAATTGTGGAATGCAGGAGAAGGGAAGTAGAGAAACCAAAAAATGGTGAACAATGATTATGAAGTGAACCCAGACTCTCTGCATGTTGAGATCGTGCAAGGGTTTGCGTGTGTTATCGAGAGGAACCATCAAATGCAACGTTGCAAGAAGCCCTATTATCTCCCTTTTTCTACAAGCTGTTAACTGGGATCTCATCATTGTTTCCACACTCGGACGTTTTAATAACAGGTTGCGTCGGATATTACATGCCAACATCTTCTAAATGTCAGAAAATTATTGATCCAGAACATGCGCATCTCCCATTTCGGAGTTCTCAGATTCGACACCTTTGGACCGCTATCTCTCACCTTGAGTTTTTCATGGTTCCCCTGGCCAGTAGGTGAATGCTGCAAGCGATTACAGCTTCCTTTCCATCATTGCTTTTTAAATGCGTTTCCGTTCCGTCTGTCTGCATGTGGCCTGTAGCCTCCTGGGTTCCCCTCCTCATGGGGGTGATACCATAATGTATCTATGTAGATCTCAGTGCGCGAGGCATCACCCCCAATTTTATAGCCCATAGCTAAAGTAATATATGACTCGTTATACTTAAATATTCAACGACAAATCTTAAGTAGAACTAGTGGCAAAAAATTTCCTACTGGCATCATACTGTTACGTATACGGAACAATACAAAACAAAGTACCAAAGGACTACAATATATCAAGTAAATCAGAGCCCGCATCGGTAGCGTTGTGGTAGAGTGTCTGCCTCACGTTCAAGAGGTCCCGAGTTCGAATCTTGGTCAGGGTGAGTTACCTGGATTAGGTTTTTCCGGGGTTTTCCCTTATCCTGAAGGACGAATGTCGGGTAACTCTAAGCTCTATGGACCCTGGGCTCATTTGAGCATCATTTCACCCATTCCATTCATCGTCCGATATGATTTAACGTTGGAGGACGTAAATAAAGAAAAAGGTAAATCTGATATGGTATATACTCATTCTATTTTCTCTATGCATTAAAAATGCTCACATATAGGTTTTGTCAAAACATTACAATTAAGAAAAAAACGCTCTCCTTTGCTGCTGGGTTGTAACCATTAGCCAACAAAATGCAATCCTCATAAACAGGGCGGAAGGCATTGTAGCCAGTCTTCTGGTTCCTTTATTTCCTGCAAATACATACATTGTAAACCCAAAACTCGCAGTAACGCTGCACTTGACAGAGTAGTGGGGCAGAGTTGTCATGGTTTGGAGAAAACTATACCTATACCCTTTACTTGTGTCATATAGCTTTGTAAACATGGTAGTGATTTTAACAGGATTGGGTATAAGTTCAAAAACTATATGGAAATAACGAGGGGATACTCCGAAATTTAAAAATCTAAGTAAAATCTGATACCTTGTACTCACATGACTTTCTCCACTCTTGTTCCAAATATTCCTACAAACGCTTACTCCCACTTCAATTTATCCTACTGCAAATTTCCTTGCAAGTGCAAGGGTATACGATAGACTTTAAAGGATAAAAATAAAACATGAGTAGCTCTCTCACTCTCTCTCTCTCTCTCTCTCTCTCTCTCTCTCTCTCTCTCTCTCTCTCTCTCTCTCTCTCTCTCTCTCTCTCTCACACACACACACACACACACACACACACACACACACACACACACATACAGTTCTGCAAGATTCATCCAAATGAAGGACTTCAGAGTCTCTTTCCTGAAAGTTTCAAAGATGCATTTCACTTGATAGAAAAATATTTTATACACGTGGTATTTTGTTCAAATGAGTTAGAACATTTTGAGAAAATGGAAATTTTTCTAGATTTTTTCCATATAAATTTTAGCTGGCAAAGGATTACAAAAATAAAAAAAAAAAAAAAAAAAAAACCTTTGCATTACGTTCTTGAAAGTTGCTGAACTTGAGTTCATTTCACTACCTCATTTAGTTTTTGAGTTTCTCAGCTTTGTTGTTTACAGACAGACAGACAGACAGATAGACAAACACACCCACACAGAGCTTTTTTTTATAAACATTTTTCTTTCAATTCGAGGGATTTCGAAACAAGTATTTCTGACAAAGTGTTCGTATTGGATTTTTGGATGAAGCACAATATGGCCTCTACTTACAGTATTTACGTAGTACAAAAAGTAAATACTTCTATGTATTATAATAAAAAAGAATTTAAAAGTTGGCTGTGATATGTTTAGCTATTGTTAGGTTAGGTTGCTATAAACAATACAAGAAAACCTACGGATGGATAGAAAAGTTCAAAATATTATTCCCTAATAAACATTCTTCTGTCCACCTTATATCAATCATGAAATATTTTGGACTATAAATTACTTCAAATTAAACAATAGGTGCTTAGTTACTTAACTTTTGAAGAAGGGACGTTCAAATGATTTTGGGAATTCAGAGCAATGAATCGGAATAGCCAGGATTATTCACCATTCTCCCTATGGTCTGGAAGCACAAATGAGAATGTATGTGTGTTTGTGAATTTAGTATAATAACCCAAAGTAATGTATACCTAAGCATAAACACCTCTGTGTCCAACTGAACATCATTGCTGATGAGCAATTCTTCCTGGTAAAAAGTCGCTAATATGACCAATGTAGCATATTACTGTAACACTAAGAAAAGTAATAATAACGAGCGAATTAGAAGGTAAAGAAAGAACAATCTAGCTTTTCATTTGACTCTGCTATGTGCAGTTTTTATATTAATACAGAAGTGTTTTCACATCACATGAAATACTCCGAAAGCTTCTAACTATACGAATAAGACACTTAGAGTTAAATTCACATGGTTTCTCTATCCATTGCGGTGTATTTTCGTATCTCTATGTAAACAAAGCTTATTACTCCACTTATTTCAACTTAATCGAGATAAAGACAAAGTTGCAGGGAGATAAAACAGGCTGAAGTGGTAGTCACACCTTGAGAAAGTGGGTCCCCATATGTTGGTTAGGAAATTCCACTTTCTTTGTGCTATCAAAAAACAAAAAAACAAAAAAAACAAGTATTTCATTAGGTACTTCCAAATACAGTAAGTACAGGAAAATTTAAATGATGGCAATAAATAATAATAATAATAATAATAATAATAATAATAATAATAATAATAATAATAATAATAATAATAATAATAACAATAACAATAACAATAACAATAACAATAACAATAACAATAACAATAACAATAACAATAACAATAACAATAATAATAATAATAATAATAATAATAATAATAATAATAATAATAATAATAATAATAATAATAATAATAATAATAATAATAATAATAATAATAATAATAATAATAATAATAATAATAATAATAATAATAATAATAATAATAATAATAATAATAATAATAATAATAATAATAATAATGAATATTTCTGTTATGTTAGATCACAAAAGAATATATTCGATATAAACTGTGCGTTTAACGAGATACAAATTTCCCTACTTGTGCTGAGGTTTTATCTACTTTTTGTGGTTTACAAATAAGTTTTGAACCTGCATTCAGAATGAACAATAATTATCAGGTTATTTTCAATACATACAACACATTTACATGTTATTAGTCAGCAAATATCACAAGCAAATGATATTCTAATCAAAACTTTTGTCATTTTTAAGAAAATCAAATCATGCTGTAACTCGTGCAACAGCATTCGGGAGGTTACCGGTTCGATCTCAATCGTCTGCCCTCTCTGGACTGGATAGGACTACGCTACGGAGGGTATTCGGCACGGAGGTCCAAACTTGGTCTATTGTACCTATGCCCCCAAGTGGAATATCCCCAGAAGGAACAATGAGGTGAGGGGAGACAAATGGTGGCGTCCCAAGGAACCACGACAATACAGAGGGCAGGGTCCATACACTTTACCATTTGGGAACACCCCAGCAGGCCAGAACAATCGGCATTCCACCCTAATTTGGTCCGGAAACGGCCACACCAGACAGAGTCTGCAGACCGGAGTCCGTCCTACTGGAGGAGGAAGTTTTACCAAAAGCATGTCATCCTGCCATACAACGCTGAAACACCCACCGATACGTTTACCCTGAAAGAAACCATCAGATGAGATATGATGTGAAATGGTAGTGTAGATGAAACGGAGGAAATTAGGGGGATTAGGATTTATTAAGGAGGAGATTCGGCACGTAGAACAACCGAGATCCATTGTACCCTCAGGCACCCTCAGGAGGAAGGATGAGGCGAGAGGAGACAGAGGGAGGCGGTCCCAGTGCAGAGGGAAGGATCCCTAAAGTATACTTAGAGACTTCACTCGGCAGGCCAGGACAATAAGTAGGTAGGTAGTGTGGGTCTGGGGCGCACAACTGCTGGGTTTATTAGCAACCTAACAACACTAAAAATTACAGCACCAATGCCGGTAGAAGCTAGGAAAACTAGTTGTACTATCTGCTAAACAGCGTAGATATCTGATAGAGCAAAGAAGCAAGTTAAACACGGCGGTCCAAGCCACTGAGGTGTATAAACCGCAAAACTTGCTCCACAGCAATTGAACTGTCTACCAGTATCTCGGCCAGTGTCGCTGGCAGATCCAAAGACACACGTAAAGGAGTAAAAAAACTGACACTGGGTTAAAATATGCTGCACCGTCAGAGGCTCAGGACAGTGAGGACAGATCGGTGCAAGCGCAGTACGCAATAAATGACTATGACTAAAACAGCAATGCCTGATACGTAATCTCGCTAAAATGACTTCCTCGCGGCGACAGCCTTACGAAGAGGTACGCCAGGAAGGGCTTCACCTCCCGAAGTTTGTTCCACTGAACAGCGCGCTCCAAGAAGCACGCCAACGGGAAGCGCTAAGACCTCGTTAAACAAGGCTAAAATCCTCAGAAGGAACACAAGAGCTGGCGTATGAAATAGTCAGCGATATCAGCAGCCTCATTACCTGGCGGCCGACATGTCTCAGAACCCACACTAAAGTCACACTAATGCCAGCATTAATGAACAGAGGAAAGCGATCCTGTACACGTTGTACAAGTGGGTGGTAGGCGTACAACGACCTGAGGCTCTGTATGGCACTTAAGGAATCAGAACATATCACCCAGCGCTGCGGAGCTTGCCTGTCATTATATAAAATAGCTTGGCCAATGCGAACAGCTCAGCGGTAAAAATCGAGTACAGCGGTAAAAGGCGAAACTTAAAACTTTGGCCGTTGTGTATAAAGGCACATCTTACCCCTTGAGGATCCTTGCCAGGACAATAGATAGGCCCCCTCTTGCGATACGGAAAAGGGCCCAGCAGCCCAATTGCAAAAGGTCCCGGCAGCCGGTCCCGAAATGTTCCCAGCAGCAGGTTTGAAGATCGGCAACGATCTACCGGAGGAGCAAGTAGTTTCCCTCAGTGCATATCATCGCCATCCACCGCCGACACTTCTACCCTAAAAGAGACCATCAGATGAGAGATGATGTGAAATGATAATGGAGTTGAAATGGAGTGAAAGGAAATTCAGGGAAATTAATTAACCTATCCAGCATTCGCCTAGTGACCGGGAAAAACACCCGAAAAAACCCATGGGTCAGGTAGGTCAGCCACGGGAATCGAACCTGGGCCTCTCGAATGCGACTGAGCATTCTGTGTAGGTTGCGGTGCGCTTCCATTTTCTATGTGTGTAATTTGTCGTCTAAAATGCGTGTAATTTGAGAAAACTGGGTTCAGAGGACCTCAGAACGTGAATTCGCCCTAATATGTCAATATAGAATTTCACAGAAGTGTGCAATTGGTTCCCCATTACCGCAGATAGAGAAGTAAAAGTTTCACATAATCTCTCTCTCTCTCTCTCTCTCTCTCTCTCTCTCTCTCTCTCTCTCTCTCTCTCTCTCTCTCTCTCTCTCTCACACACACACACACACACACACACACACACACAAACGAAACAAGATTCTGTTGAGTGTAATCACATAGCGATGTGACAATATCAGAAAATGTTTCTTTCATTACCAATTAAATGACGGAGTGAGTTCGCCAGTATTTTACATTTGAAATGAAGAATCAACACCAAACGGTTAACTGTTATGTCTTACAGGTTGCATACATCAGCAGGCGCACATCTGTTTTTCTAACTCAATCCTGCATGATATGAAGGTTATTCGTTCCAATTTCAATTGTAAATAATTTAATAATGTGCACCTTGTATTGTTATAAATGTGTGTATTAAATATGTAATGCTTAAAGAATTTTTTTGATAATAATTAATCTAAGACATCCTGAGTGGGGCACCCCCAGCTGAAAAGTTAGCTCCTAGACCAAGGCGTGCTACCTACCGTAGTTCCTCAATTTCCTCACGATGCTGAGTGGGCACCGGTCCTACACTCGGGACTTAAAACCCGCAACTCCAGGATGATAGATCCGGATGCATTCCTGGCAGGGAACTAAAGTACAGCGCTCTAGCCCAGCATGCTAAGGCGCAGGACTTATGCCACAGTAAACAGTGTAATATGCACACCTACTTACTTAGCTATAATACTAGTATGTGTGTTGGTCTGATTTATAAGCACATTTACTCATATATTTCTACCAATTTTCTATTTGTTGATACATTTAAAGTAGGTCTGAAATAAGCAGAAACGTATGCATGGTTCCCTTCGAGAATCTTCTGAAAATGTACGTTTATTAGAACAAATACAACATGGAAATTAAAATATAGTAATATTACTGCATGCATTTATACAAGGATCTATAGTACATTTGTATGTGTGTTTCAAACTTGCTTGTAATTCGATATGAAATTACTTACCTGACTGATTAGATTTGCTTCTTGAATTTCCTGGGAAGATCCTCTGAAGTCCTATTTGTACTGAACTAATTTTATATAATTTTGTTTAACTAGTAAACCATAATATTGGAACGCACGCTACATTTCTACATTTCTACTTGGCTAGATGAGCAGAAGGTCAAGGACGACTATGTCCTATACGGACACTTCATAAGAATTCTCCAGCTAGTACTCGCGCCATCGCTCGACATTTGCACCTAAGTCGTACCACTGTGGGAAGAATTCTGCAGGAAATGTTGCACCCTTGTCACCTTGAAAAGGTCCACGCAGTGAGACCTGAAGAGTGCCCTCTGCGACAGCAATTTTGTCAGTGGTATCTGGACTAAGTTGAAAACGATGTACTGTTTGCATCCCATGTCATGTTCACAGATGAAGCAATTTTCACACTGAGCAGTAATTTAATTGTCAGAATTCACGAGTTCGGGCCTTCGAAAATCTCCATGCTACATTTCAGAGATCATATCAACTGAGATTTGGTATTAATGTGTGGGCCAGTATTGTGGATAACTTCTTAATAGGACCATGCATTTTGCTGGCCCGATGCAATACTTACAGTTTCTTATTATTACTGTAACAAGTTCTGCCTATCTAATCGAAACAGTTCTCCTTCATATCAGACAGGACATGTGGTTTCAATGTATGTGACACCAGCTCACTTTGATACTGAAGTACGTCGTCGTCTTACGGCTATTACTGTATAGGCAGATGTGCACCCATTACCTGGCCGGCACGCTCCCGAGACCCTACTCCACTTGACTTCTCTTTTGGGGGGCATATGAAGGCTACAGTGACTACTATACGCAGTTGTTTAGCACTGCTATGCCGCAGAAGCACCCGTGCCTTAACTTTTAATTTATAAATAAGGTGAGGTTATGTGATGAAATCAAATATTTGAGTAACTGTTCTAAGTATTCAGTCACTTTCAACGTACAAAAGGAAAAATATGTTACACAGTAGACATATCTTTGCATTAACGTAAAAGTGTCACCACATAAGCTACTCAAACATCGAATACGGCAAAGCAAATGTTTTCAAGTTCGTTGACAGCGCATATACTCGACACTTGGTTGATAAAATGGCGAGACTAGGTATTTTCTCCAATCACAGTCGCATGCGGAGTAATACATTTTCCCGCATTGTTTACATCATCATATAAACTAAGGACGGCTTCGGTATAGTTAGCACTTTTGACTATCGCTTCATCCTTCTGCATTGCTTTGAACGTGAAACGAAAAATGTGATGAAATCAATGTTCTAAACGCTTATGTGCATTTAAATCAAGTAAAACCAGATTGTCCAAGTGTGGATAAAACCATGCACATAATCATCTTTTTCTTAAGTTTTAAATTATGTCATATATCCTTCTAAACTTAACAGTTTTATTGTTAAAATGTTTAATTGCAGTAACAGTGATATCCTCATGAAAATTAAAATGCCCATTTGGCTGCGATTATGGTGGCTTCATCACGAGACATCCGTACCCTCCAGTGTTTGACAGTTCACTGGCCAACATCCCATGAATGGAAGGACAGTGGAGATGCAGTCCCAGCGGGGCACCCGGAGACAACAAATTTCTCACCTACACTTTAGAATGTTCTCTGTCCCCTCTTTTTATTCTTATTCGAAAGGAACGCGGGGCTTGAAATTTATACGTGTATAATGGGCCACATGCGGAGCATTGATTTACAGGGCAGCCACGCCTTGCTAAACATCCTACAGCCAATGAGACAGAGCCTACAGAAATGACACATAAAAATCTTCGTGGGCAAGAATTTTAATTACCACGAGGCGTCTGTCATACGGACGTGTAACAAAGTACAGGTGATAACTACCACCCTTTATTTCATTTTTCTTGCCTTAAGTTTATTTACTCCTCTCTTATTCTCGTTTTGTCTCCTTTATGGATAGGCAAGAACTTTTTCTTCTCGAACTCCAGTGCATCTTTCTCACTCGTCTCTTTACTTCTTACCTACTTCTGAATTTCCTCACATCTTGAACTTTAAAACGTTTACCGTAACACTTGATCATACCCAAAGACCTATTGTAACCAAAGGAAGGATTGCATTAAATCCAAAATGCTGAGTGTATACGTGGATGTGTGAGTAGTCTCATTGTTAGTTCACAGAGGTAAACGGAAGGTGTAGCATTGAACCTCGGACTGCATATGTTACCGTCTTCGTAAACAGGTTAATGAATTAGAGCGATGCAGAACTGATTTTCACTAGAACATGTGTGTTCTTTGAACATGAGATGGAAGTCACCACCAATCACAGAACTGTCATAGTTAAATGTAACTTCAGCTCCGAAGAACATGATGGAGACTCTATAGTTACAATATTTGTTACTTTTTGAATCCACTTCTCCATTCATACCCAAAATGTTATCAAGTCCCGAGATAAAACACGATTAAACGGACTAAAAGCTTAGACGTACGCTAGCATAACTACTTTTATTCATGTATTCTTCGAAGGGTTCAACTGCTATATAGTTTTCATTGCAGCACCATGGTTTTGCTTTATACGGTGCATAGACCTTTCTGATGATATTAGGTCAGTTACCAAAAATATTGAGAACAGGGGTTTATAAATTTACACATGAAAATTTGGACGAGATGAGAGACCTCTTCACTGAGCAGCCACGAATATCCTAGCTCAGCTTAGTAGAGAACTTTTACTGCCCGCCTCAATCTATAACTTGTCATGATTGAGAGGGCCAGTGTCAACGTGTATACCTCACAGCCTCACAAGTTTGGAGTCTGGGCTGCGCTGTCTCGAGAGTAATAGGGCCGATTTACTTCCAATAGAAATTAAATCCCGAAATTCTGGTGTCGGTCTGGTATCGGCTCAATTGGTTAGTTGTTGGCCTAATGATTCCAAGATCGCAGGTTCAAACACGGCCGAGATGTTTTATAAGTCTGCACAAAAGTGACAATCCATACCAATAGATTTACTGCCACGTAAAGAATTCCTGCAGGAAAAAATTCCGGTGCACTGGAGGTACATTTTTAATGAGCGTCCTCCAACGACAAGTCCTATCGGAGATGAATGATATGGGTAAAATTATGCTCAAATGAAACCAGAGTCCATAGAGCTTAGAGTTACATATTTCAGGATAAGGGAAACCTCTAGGAAAAACTTTATTTGGATACTCACCCTGACCTCTTGAACGTAAGGCAGACACGCTACCACTTATGCTAAAAGGGTAGGTACCGGTGGTGTTGAAAGGACTTAACAACAGCGTTATCAACAAATAAAATAATTTAATTTAAAGTCCAATATCTTTCACTGAGCAATTGGATGAACAGGAAATGTCAATGGTTGGTTCCAATAGGATGGTGCTACTGCTCATAAAGCTTATTCCGCCATTGAATTAATTAGCTATTAAAGTAAATTTAAGTTAATTAATTATTTAAATAATTATACGATATCTACTGGATCCTGTGATCCTATCCTTCACCGGCTGCAGTAGGATTCGCCACTACTCAGCTTCCATCCAATAAGAATCGATTCACAGCTAATTTTAGCCATCCAGAGACAGCAGAATATCACTCCGCTTTTCTATTGTAAACGCCTTAGTTGCTAAATATCAGTCTAATTACAAAATAGATGTACCTACACTTTCGTTTCCCCACCCCTCAACCCTTAGGGTGTTTTTTTTTACATCATCCAACGTTGTCATATCGGATGATGAATGGAATGGATAAAACGA